>QLPN01021626.1:60862-126295 GCA_003314395.1 Albatrellus ellisii
CCCCCCCCCCCCCCCCCCCATGTGTCTTATTGTCAAGAAAAGTGTGCGTCCCTCATAAGTTGCATCTATTATTGCGTTGTGTTCTCCATTGCATTGCATTCTCCATTGTGTTGCATTCCCCATTGTGTTGCACTGTGTTGCATTCTCTACTGCATTGTGTTTTGTTCCCATTACGTTGGATTCTCTATTGTGCTCTCCTTTGCATCACATCGTGTTCTCTTTATCACATCATATCACCAGTTTGTTACCCAAGTTGTGTTCCCCTTGTTGCTCTAGTTGAGTCGCACTATCATGCTTATTGCCCTTAACTACTAATCCTCTCTACTTTGGTGTCTAGAGAACCTTATGGCTTGCACCCTCCAGCAATTGCTGTGGTTGTGGTTTGTTTTCCCCTTCAGCCTGGCACAGCACATATCAGTGTGAAACACAATCCTGTCTCCAAATGTCAGAGAATAATATGGTCTCAAACCCTGCCCACAACTCACCATCCTCAGTCTGCCATGTAGGTACATAAACATTCAGTATTTGGTTGATCCCTACACACTGTGCTCAAAGATTGTGCAGCTGTGCACAGATCTCCAAAAGATCACTCCATCCTTAGTTATCATTGATATCCATTGGGACCCTCAACCTTCCAAATGAACCCTGCAATGCACACATACCCCACTCTACAGACTGCCTGTAGGATAATAGCTGGTGGTCAAAGTGTAATCATTGCTCTCATTGATGAGGGTCATCTGGGAGCCATTCACCAGTCTTCAATGGTGCCTTGATCCATCCCTCAAGGAATCATGTGCTGCGTGGGAAGGCCATATCAGCAACAACATAATAGCCTTCTGGTGTTTTATCCTGCAATTTCATGTATATGGGCCTGGCAACTTTAGAGTTGTGCCAGCTTCCAGGACAGTTGATTGATGCCACAATGATAAGGCCTGATGCTACAAATCAGTTTCATTCAATAAGCAAATCAAGAAAACCAGACATTACCTTGGGGAGAAAATGCAAATACTGAGTTGACATTGTGTGTATGAACCCAGCTGTTAAATGTTGCATTCTCAACCTCTGGATCTGATGATTCTTCTACCAGACTCCTCAAGTCATTGATAGTTGCAAATGCTGACATCAACATTGGATAGCATGCAACAATGAGCACGTTATCTTCTGCAAATCCCTGACCTTTGGTCCATTCAATACAACTGTCTGGCATGTTGTATAGTGTCATCAAGAGAATAGACATGGAAAATGTGATGTAATGGCTAACAGTGGTTGGGACAAGTGCAAAGATGAGTTGAAGGCCCACACTGGGCATTGCCGAGGCAAGGTAGTGGAGTGCAAGGCCTAACACACCCGCTGCATCAAGAGATCTTTGTCCAAGATGAGGAATCCCATTTTCCTGAGCATCTGGCCATGGGATAGGTGTCCTCTCCCATGTTCTCCTGAACCCTCCAGCCAAAATCATCTTGAATGTTGGGCAGTCAAAACCCATGGTTGTAATGAATGCACAGTCATTTTGACTGAGGTGAAGGATCTGCCATGGTGTGTTGTGATGAGGATCAGGAAGGATTTGAGGGCAACAACAATACAGTCAGTGTTCCAACTGTTGTTCTTGGCATGGCTGTTGACCATGCTCAGCACCTAAGATAGCAAAAGCAGTAATTGTGATAAGTAAATCCTCTTCTTCACTGCTGCTATCATCAAGTGCTAGATTATCCATGCAGCTGTTGATGGAGGGGATGGAGACAAGGGGTGGTTGGTGTCACTAAGCTGACTCATAATTCTCTAAATTTTGTTATGGTTTAGGACAGCTTGCTCTAAATTACTCATAAATTTGAGGTGATTATGAGATTATGAGATTTGGAACCCTAAATTCCTGTGGGAAGTCATCCAGTGTCTAATGACTCTACCCCTCATTTCCACCAACAATCTGGATATCATGTGATGAGAAGATATTTAGCATCCTGAAGTGGCATGAGAATTTAAAAACATATAGCTACCCAACTGGCCCTAAGTCAAGTTATTATGCTGTGCCACTTAAAATAGGTTTTTGCATCAATGGGGTGTCCAGACATTTTGCACTGCCTGCCCCTTGGACTTGGACATCATCTATCTTCCATCATTGCACAACTCACACTGCCCTTAGGCTCTGACAGTTCTGAGCCTATAGGTATCACCAAGCTTCCATTCTGTCAGGTTTTGATCATTTCAGGCAAGAGGTAGGCAGAACTTGAATCTGAACACCAAACCAAACCACCTTCTGACCACCTCTATGAAAACAGTTTTGGGAACCTGAAACAGCCACTTTCACATTCTTTACAACTTTAAACCTGAGCTTCTGCATAGGGAATGGAAAATTCACCATGGCATCTTCTTTACTTACCAATCCATGTGCAGTACATCTGGAACATTCCTTTCCACAGTCCTGTACTATATTTACCTTGATAGAATACTCCAGAACCTGAGGTTGTAACCTATATAAAGGACCAAGTATTGTACCAGGATCTTTAGCTCAGTCTCCTGTGTTTACAGTATCCTGCTCCAGTTGCTTTCTCGAATTCCTATCTGTTGTGTTCTCATTGTGTGCTGTGCCTTGAGTCTCTCCTCTGTCCCCATAAGATCATAGCCAGCTGCTCTGAAAGTGTGCAGGTTTGAATTGTGGCTGCATAGATGTGAGGCTGCTGCTAATGTCAAAGTTGAACAACTGAAGAAAAGCTAAAAACAAATGAAAGGGCAATTGTGCTTCAATTAGCAGATATCCTAGATATATTAGTAAAGTAAGAGTAAGAGAGGATAGACACTACTGTACCTAGTGATGATGTGTAAATATTTGGTGTGGTGGTTGTACCTAGGCTGGGTCACTCTGTGAGGCACATGCAATACAGTGAGGTCACAACTGTGAGGAGGAAGGGGATTATCAAAGGATGAGACAATACACTTAAGATGAGTCATGCTGTAGTAGCAGATATCTCAGATGTATAAAGCTAAAGAACTATCTACTACAAGAGACTCCTATATATACTACAAGGATTGGTGCATGGACCATGTGCTATCACTGTAGGGCAGGCATATGTAAGTAGGATGCACAGCATCTGTGAGAAGTATCAGTAAGCAATGTGCAGCATTGCACTGCATCAGTAAGTGTTTGTGAGAGACATAGTCATATCTGTATAGTAAGCAGTCTGATGACTAAATATGTATGAGTCATAGATATTCACAATAAGATCTACTAATGATCTGATAAGATGAGATAAGATATCTCTAGTAGATCTTGAGCAATAAGAGTAAAAGAGATCATAAAATGAAGAGAAAAATAAGTATGTCCTGACACACTCCACTTAAGGAGGATGAAAGGGTGACAGTGGGTAGAGTGAGGGCAAGAGCCCAAGAACAGTGAAGAGCAACATCATGATTGAGAACTATAGGCAAATAGTGAATGTGGACCAATCCATGATGATGGAGAGGACAAAGAAATCAACTCCTGAACCATGTCCCAGAGAGAGTCCTTAAGTACCTAAGTATGCCACACACAGACCATGATGACTAATGATGTATGTATTGAGCACCCATAAGAGGGGCTAGGCAACCAAGGACCCTACTAAATGTAGGAGGAGTTAGGGGGAGCTGGCATGAGCAGCATATAAGCCACCATGAGGAGGAAGACAGCTATATTAGAGATCTAAGCATTTTGTTTGGCTCAACCTCCCACATGTCTAATGCACATCCTCATTACATCCCCAAATCCATATCTGATCTAATCCTACTCCACCCACATATATCTCCTTTACCACATTCTTACACCACATATCTACACTCTGCTCAAACTCTATTCCACATACACTACATAAGACAATTCCCCACTTACATAGTCTCCTTGGACATTCTTACAATGTCTAACACTTCTTTATCACTCTGCGGCCACTCTCACCATGCCACTTACCATGCTCTTGCAGCAATCACATTTGTCCTGTCCCTTATCCATGGTGTCTGCTCATGCCTGTGTTATCAAGCTACACAGTAGCTGATAAGGATGAAATAGAGAGCAGTCTCCATAGTGGAAGACTGATAGAGGGAGTAAAATAGTAGAGACTGGTTGTAGACACCTCAATAGAAGGAGGAGGAAGATGTCTGCTTGTATTTGTACTACACTATAGTACTACTCTTTCTACTAATTGAGCAAGTGCACAGACTGTGATTTAGTAAGCTAGGTGTGGGGTGTGGGTGCCAAAGAGAATGACAACATGAGAACTCAACAGTATGGGAGGCAGGTGACAGATGTGAAGGACATATTCCAACACCTAGTGGATATCCCAGATGATCAGAACTGGGGAATGTCACTAGGAGCCTTACAGTATATATAGTATAGTACTCCAGGGCAGGTCAATGAACTAGCAAAGGCTGCACAGTAAAGTTATAGATAGTAACCAATCAAAAAGAGGATGACTGATGTCCACAGTAAGTGTGGGAAAGATGAGTGATATTCTGCAGCAAGTGTGAGAGAGCTGAATGAGCATCCACAGGAAGTGTGGGAAATGAGTCATAACTACTTCATAACCAGGCCAATTGGAGATCAGACAACATATGTATCATCAGCTGATAGAGATGAACAAGAGGAATGCATGACCATGAGAATCACTTTGATAGATCAGGAGCAATTATGAAATCTGTAGCAATAGAGACATGAGAGAAATATGGAAAATATAGAGAAAAATAGGGAGAATAAAATGTGGCCTGACAGAGGACCCTCCTGTAAGCACAGGCATGGGCAGGAAATGATGATATGAGAACTAGAAGGAGACCACTAGGTCTGAAGTAAGAGAGCCCCACATAGTGGGGATGACAGATAGAAGGAGAAGTAGGAGGTGATGACTGGGAAAGATGATGTGTACAGACAATGAGGTATGCAGAGGAGAGATGAAGAGGGTGCTCAGCTAAAACACTAGAGAGCTAAAAGAAGAGGACTAATACCTGGGAAAGGTGATGTGTACAGACAATGAGGTGCACAGAGGAGAGACAAAGAGGGTGCTGTAGAGGCCAGGTATGTCAGAAAGAAAGATAGAGAGTGCACAGAGTAGATATCCTACCTCAGCTAAAATACTAAAGAGCTGAGGTAGTGAGACAAGGGGAAGAAGATTATGTAGTGTAGTGATGATAGAGTTCAAGAGGAGCTACAAGTCTGAAGACAAAGAAGTGCCCAAAAGAGGAAAGAAAAGATGTAGATAAGATTGAGATAAGATGAGATATATGATTTAAGATAAGAGAAAGAGAGATAAATATATGGCACACTGTGGCATGGTCAGTGTTGTGATACATACAGAGATTCCAACACTCCTAAGTAGGGGAGAGTCAGAGTGAGAGGGCATGAGAGTGAAGTAGGTGGCATGTGAGGCCAATGCAAGTTGTGTTATGAGGCACTTGCTTTGGCACCTCGTAACGGTTTCTTTTTTTTATTTTTATCTTACTTACTAGTAAAGTGTAGTATTATTACTACAAGTGTGAGCTTAGCTCCACTTTACTTAGTAAGGACTCTCTTTTCCTTTCTCTATTATAGTACTTAAGTATTTACATACTTAAGTGTGAGCATAGCTCCAAGTACTATATTAAACTTATCCTTTTCCCTTTTATCTTTTCTTTATTTATTATAACATTTACTTGCTAAGGACTATTACTATACAATTAGCAAGGACTCTCCTCTTTCGCCCTTATTTATCTTTGTTTGTCTCTTGTTCATTTCGCGCTTGTGGCTGAACCACTATCATCACATGGACACATACTTACTGCACATTTCTGCGCATTATTGTTTACTTACTGCGCTTTACTGCGTAACTTTACTATACTTAGATCGCTAGTTTTGTATAAATAGTTGAAAGACTGGCGGTCTTAAACCCCAGTCTTGTCAACTTCACAATCTAGGGATTCTCCTTATACTGCGCTTGACCAAAGCTCATTACAATCTCGCTTCACTCTCTCAGAACTAAGTCTAAGAACTCTAAGTCACTAAATGTCACTAAGACATCTTACACTCATCACTCTGGATCCTCGTATCGTTATTGGCGGAATCATCCTCATAACTATATCGTTAATCCCACTCTTCATCGTCATCAGGAATCTCTATTACGTTCATCAAGCTCAGATCCAAACCTTGGTTACCAGGAGTAACATTTTAGATCTTCCCTAAGACCATCCAATAGGCTGCTCTTAGCAAGTTGAAGCTGAACAACTGAAAGACTAAGGACTAATTGCACTTTGACTAGTGGATATCTCAGATATATTAGTAATGTAAGAGTAAGAAAGGACAAATGCTACTGTACCTAGCAGATATCCCAGATGATCAGAACTGGGGAATATTGCTAGGAGTCTAGTATATATAGTACAATACTCTAGGGCAGGCATCTCTATAATAATGGGACTATGATTGGTAAGCAGTCCCATGTTAGAGAAAAATGGTATGTGAGGAGGTCGACATGTGGCTGAGATATCAGTGCTACAAAAAGTTGTCCCCTGGTGTGGCATGCCACATGCAGCAGTGTGGCACAATGTGCCAGTGCATCCTGGCTTTTTTACAACCACTTGTGCTGCTGCTTACTGCTCCCATGCTGCATGTCCTGGCTGCTCACTACTGCCATGTACTGCATCCATGGGTTGTTTATCACACCTGAGCTTCTACCCCCACACTGCATCCACTTGGCTGCTCAACATTGTCATCACACCTGACTATGCTGCATGTGTTGGCTACTCACCACCACCATGTGCTGCATAACCTGGCTGATTATCTTTTCTATTATAACAAAAAGCAAATTGCATACTGGAGCTGACCCAATGCTATCCAAACAGACTATATGGCCCTGCAGCCACACACCCTCCCTGCCATGCAGCCACTGTATAGGCACCTGCATCCACTGAAGATGATGCAGGGGATTGGTATGTCCATCCTCCTGTGCCCACCCATGCACCACCACTGTGTCAACAGTGTGCAGTCCCTTACCACCTGTGCCACTGCCATATGAACAACACACAGCCACAGGACACTGGTGATTGGTACATGCTCCTCCTTCATTTTCCTTCTCCTGCTTACTATCCAACTAGTGTAAAAACCTGTTGCATTGCAACATTGAGTTATAAAGCATCATCTGTGAAAGTATACATAGGTTATTGCAACAGAAAATAGTACTCTATCTATCTCCAGACCAAGTCCAATTTACAGACCAATTCCAATTGCCTCTCCAGCTGTAAAATATAGACCTGTTGTGTTGTAATGTTGACTAAATAAGACATAATTAAATAAATATCTGTGACATTATACATAAGTTACAACAGACCTTATCCATGTCCCTGTCCTGTTCTATCCCTGTCCCCATCCATATTGATGATCACTGGCTATCACCCATGAAAACCCATACCTATAGCAGTGATGGCATGTGGTAGTATTGTAGATTACAAATAAATAGAAGGACAAAAACACCTCTTAAACTGTGAAAAATTTGAATACCAAAAAAAACATTCTACCCACCATATTATTTAAACATATGGTATCAACAGAACTCACCAGGAGGTTTGCAAAATGTCAAGAAAGAGTAAATACCTGTTGTATTGTAACATCAACTAATAAGACATGATTACAGTTGTTACAAGGCACTTGCTTTGGCACCTCATAACGTGTTTCTTTTTCCTTTTTCCTTTTTCTTTTACCTTACTTACTAGTAAAGTGTAGTATTATTACTACAAGTGTGAGCTTAGCTCCACTTTACTTAGTAAGGACTTACATTTCCTTTCTCTATTATAGTACTTAAGTATTTATATACTTAAGTGTGAGCACAGCTCCAAGTACTATATTAGACTTATCTTTTTCTCTTTATCTTCTTTATTTATTATAACATTTACTTGCTAAGGACTATTACTATACAATTAGCAAGGACTCTCTTTTCTCGTCTTTATTTACATCTGTCTATCTCAAGTTCGTTTCACGCCTGTGGCTGAGCCACTTATATCACATGGACACATACTTACTGCGCATTACTGTGCATTATTGTTTAATTACTGCACAATACTGCGCAACTTAACTATACTTAGATCGCCAGTTTTGTATAAATAGTTGACAGACTGGTGGTCTTAAACCCCAGTCTTGTCAACTTCACAATCTAGGGATTTTCCTACACTGCACTTGATCAAAGCTAGCTGTCAACTCGCTTCACTCTCTAAAGAACTAAAGTCTAAGAACTCTAAAAGTCACTAAACGTCGCTAAGACTTCTTACATTCATTGCACTGGGTCTTCGTATCGTTATTGGTGGAATTATCCTCATAACTATATCATTAATCCCATTCTTCATCGTCATCAGGAATCTCTATTACATTCATCAAGCTCAAATCCAAAACCAGGTTACCAGGAGTAACATTATAGACCTTCCCTAAGACCATCCAATAGGCCGCTCTTAGCAACAGTTGTATATATATGTTGTAACAAGGAATAAAGGGAAGCCATGCTAGATCTAAACAAAAGTAGATGAACAATGGGCACAAACTTGAATATAATTGATGGTTCTGTTTATACACACAGGCTATGGAAGACAACAGTAGTGATGATAAATGTCATAGCAAAGATATAGGAGATGGCTAGGAGCCAGAGGGTTAGGGGCAGATGCATGTCTGCAGTGGGATGAGATGTTGCCAACACAGTAAGGTGGGGCAACATGGTGAAAGTATGCTGCAGGGAGGATATATGAGAGTGTAGGGATAAGATTGTTAGACATTGGTACGCACAATACACATATTTTGTTTGACTTCCCTTCCTTTACATACTACATGTACTTCTCTCACCTCAGACTTCATCTCCTCAGACTACATACAAATCCAAGCACATACTCACCCCACCACTTACTCTAGACAACACATGTCCTCCTACATATGGCAGTCCTTGTATTTACACACTCAAACTCCACCCCAACTCTACCTGCAGTGTCAGACTCCTATCACTGACCTTATTCCCTGCTGTTATTTTATTCTTTTCTTTCTTTTACTTTAGATCATCTGATTAGATAAGACCTTCATCTTATCTTTTACATCTTATCTTGTTGGATATCTTACTTACTGTCATTACAGTCTTCTCGGGGATCATTCTCACAGCTGCTGCGCATCTGTCAGCTGTGTTCCCACACTTGCTGCACTCTAGTTACTGTATGACCTGCCCTTAGGTACTGCACCTGGTCTGTACACGATCCATAGTACTATAAGTAGCTAGGTAGCTAGATGAATAGACTCCAGCTTGTTACAGCTGGTTCATCCCCCTCTTCTTAGTCTGAGTCTTCTCATCCCTTGGACTAGATCCAGGGCAGCTCCCAGTAAGCCCTCCTAATGGGAGGCAGGGATAAGTCAGGAGTCAGTGGTCTTGTGCTATGGATGTCCACCATAGGCTTGACGATCCTGACATGCAGTCTACTACATAAGATGGACTACTACTGTATGAACTCCTCAGATGTCTTTCACCCAGTCTGAGTGAGTATCTCCTCCATCTACTCTTACAGTACCTCACAACTTCCCTGCAGCATATCTAAACCATGTTGCCTCACCTTACTGTGTTTGCAACCTCACTTCTCTACTGCAGACATGCATCTGCCCCTAACCCTCTGGCTCCTAGCTGTCTCCTATATCTTTGCTATGACATTTATTGTCACTACTGTTGTATTCCATAGCCTGTGCATACAAAGATGAGGGAGGTACTCACTCAGACAGAGGTGTAAGACATCTGAGGAGTTTGTATGTAGTGTGTCCATCTTATATAGCTTGTGTGAGTAGAGTTGGGGTGGAGTATGTATTGCAAAGTACAACAGCTACTGTAAATGGAATGACACATGTTGTCCCAGAGAAGTACATGGAGTGTGAGTGTGCTTGGAGGTGTATGTGGTCTGAGGAGAAGAAGTAAGTGATGGTACTAAGTATGTAAGTAGTATGTAAAGTGATCATGGTGAAGAGGAGAAGTGTGGGAAGCCAAATGAGATGTAATAGTATGCACATAGATATTCAACACTGCTGATAGAACATATGCATTGCATTGTCTGTGTCCATTATACTTGTCATGTTGCATGTTGTAGGGAAGTTGAAGTATTTTATGTGAGTTGAGGATGAATGAAAGAAATGAAAAAGAGCACATGATGTCCATCTGCCAGCATGTGCCAGCACAGCTTTCCAAATCCAAGCATGACATTGAGCATCTCACATGCAATGTGTGCATACACTCTGTGTATGCCTATGTGCATGCCCATGTGCATGTTGGGTGGGCCAGGTGCAAAGGGCACAAAAGCTAGGGGTGGGATGTCAGCAGGGAATAAGGTGTGTGGCAGGATGAAAAGTGGAGGAGGATGTACTGGAGCTGATGGTGGCAAGATTCTTGAATGGGGTGAAGAGGAGCATGAAGACAATACCCATGGAGAAGATCCACACACTGCCACTGGACATGTAGAGTATGAAGGCCCACATGGGGAGTGATTTTGCAGGGGAGAGGGTGAGGAAGAGTAAATATGATACAGCTGAAGTACATATACTAAAAGAACCTGCACACAGACCATGTATATACTTTAGGGCAGGTGTATCATAAAGGAATGCATAGCATTCCTGTGAATGATCAATAAGCAACTTGCATAGCATCAGTAAGGATGCACAGCATCTGTGAGAAGCTCTGTAAGCAACTGTGAGAATTCGTGTCATATATGTATAGTAAGCAGGCTGATGATGAATAGGAAATGAGTCATATATAATCATGATAAGATCTACTGATGATCTGATAAGATATCTTGTGTAGATCTTGAGTGATAAGGATAAAAGAAATCGTAAAATGGAAAGAAAAATAAATGTGTCCTGACAATTCCCCAGTTCTGATCATCTGGGATATCTGCTAGGTGCAGTAGTATCTCTTTATTCTTGTATTACTTAGCTGATTATATATCTGGGATATCCACTAATTGAAGTGCAATTGTGTGAGGCTGATGCAAGTGTCAAAACTGAACAATTGAAGAAAATACTAAACCAGTAAAAAGGACAATCTTGCTTATGCTAGTGGATATCCCAGATACATTAGTATATAGTAGAAAGAAAGGAGAACTGGTACTGTACCTAGTAGATGTCCCAGATGATCAGAACCAAGGGATAATGCTAGGAGTTGTATAGTATATATAGTACAGGACTCTAGGGCAGGCATATGAACTAGCAATGGCTGCACAGTAGAGCCAATAATAACAACCAATCAGAAAAGAGGATGGCTGATGTCCACAGTAGGTGTGGGAATGATTGGTGATACTCCACAGCAAGTGTGAGAAGGCTGGGTGAGCATCCACAGTAACAGTGAGAAAATGAGTCATAACTACTTTGTAACCAGGCCAATTGGAGATTGGATGACAAGTGCATCATTGGCCAATAAAGATGAACAAGAAAAATGCATGACTGTGAGAATCACTTCAATAGATCAGGGGTGATTATGAGATCTGTAACAGTTGAGATATGAAAGATATAGGGAAAAATGAGGAAAATAAAGGGTGGCCTGATAAATTGCCCTTTTGCTTGTTTTAGTTTTTTCTCTAGTTGTTCAGCTTTGATGTCAGTGTTGGCCTCACACTCTCAAGATGTCTCTTATCATTACCCTTCTCTATCTTGAATTATTTCTGACCTTCCTCTTTGAATTCATGACTATGCACAACCTCACACTGTTGTCTATGTCTTGCCCCACTGAACCTGGCCATTCATCATCTTGTCCTCTGTGTATTATTTATACTGTACTAATGTTATCTGGGATAACTACCTAGGTGGAGCCATTATTCTTTGTCTAATTTCCAATCAATCTCCCTTCTATTTCCTCTTGTTCTTGTCAAGTCAGCCTCACTATCAGGCTGCGTCTTATTCTCCTCATTTTTCTCTATATTCTCTATATTTTTCTTATACTTACATCATCACTGCTAAGAGCAGCCTATTGGACGGTCTTAGGGAAGGTCTATATTGATACTCCTGGTAACTGGAGGTTGAATGCATGTTTGATGCACATAATAGGAGTTCCTGATGATGATGAAGATTGGGATCAACGAGATTGAAATGAGGATGATTCCACCAATGACAATTCGAGGATCCAGAGTGACAAGATGTAAGATATCTTAGTGACGCTTTAGTGTGACTTAGAGATCTTAGACTTAGTTCTTTAGTTGAGAAAAGTGGGCTTATAGCGAGTATAGATCAAGCACAGTATAGGAGAATCCCTAGATTGTGAAGTTGACAAGACTGGGGTTTTAAGACCGCCAGTTTGTCAACTATTTATACAAAACTGAAGATCTAAGTATAGTAAAGTTGTGCAGTAAAGCACAGTAAGTTGCATCCATGTGATATAAGTGGCTCAGCCACAAGCGCGAAATGAACATGAGACAAACAAAAGTAAATAAGAGCAAGAAAAGAGAGTCCTTGCTAATTGTATAATAATAGTCCTTAGCAAGTAAATGTTATAATAAAATAAAGGAAAATAAAGGAAAAGATAAGTCTTAATATAGTACCTGGAGCTATGCTCACACTTAAGTATGTAAATACTTAAGTACTATAAAAGAGAAAAGGAAAGAAAGTCCTTACTCAGTAAAGTGGAGCTAAGCTCACACTTGTAGTAATAATACTACACTTTACTAGTAAGTAAGATAAAAAACAAAAACAAAAACAAAAACAAAACCATTACAAGGTGCCAAAGCAAGTGCCTCGTAACAATCACTGATCTTCTTATCATATATGATCTAGTGTGACAATCTTATTGCCTTTACCTTCATCTTATCACAGACTATCAGTCAATGACACATATGTCATCCAATCCTCTATCAGCCTGCTTTCAAAGTAGTTATGACACTTTTCTCACCCCTACTGTGCATGCTCACCAATCATTCTCACTTGCTGCACATTTACTTACTCATCATTCTCATTTGTTCTACACCCTTCCATGCATGGACCATGAGGGTTATTAGCTGTTGGATACTGTTCATCCTTCAACTGCATGGCTCTGTTGACCTCAGAAGCCTGCCCTACACTATGCTTTATATATACTGTAGGATGTCTAGCAATATTCCCCACTTCTGTTCATCTGGGATATCCACCAGTCTTTCAGTGTGATCTCTTCCTAGGTGTTCTCTTTTAGGTCTCTGTTTGCCCTGACCAGCATCAACCTCACATATTAGTGTTGAATTCCCTGCTGTCTCTCCCACAACATAATGTCATCATGGTCACTCTTTCTTTCACATGTTCTTTGTCTCTTTCCTTCTTTCATTCTGAAGAACAATGGACTCATATCATAATGGATACCATCACTATCACTACACTATTGTTCTGCTCCCCCATTGTCCTTTACTTATTGTCCTCAGTTATATTATCCTTCATTGCTATTGTTTCATAGTTATTGTTCTTTTACTATATAAACCATTCCACATCCACACTCACACTTCAGCTTTCTTACCACCTGTTGAAGTGAACATCACTTTATCTCTCTCTCCCCTTCCTTTTTCCTGACTACTCTACCTTAGTATATTGCACTCTCATCCCACTTATCTGCTTTTCTGTCAAACCCTACCTTCAGTATCATCACCATGGAGCTGCTCTGCTGGGCCTCTATGTTCTTCACACTCTCACTTTCCCCTGAACACCAGCTTACTGGCTGTCAGGTGTTGTCTGTGCAGGTTGCAGGTACAGTCTGCTAACCTCATCATTCTACTGTCCATACCCACTGTTGTGGTCATGACAGTCATTCTACTCATCATTGGGCATGGACTTCAATTAGACCAATGGCCAAGAACTAATATATCAAAATAAGGAGGATGTTATTGTCAAAATAATTGTTTCACCCATCATTGTCAGCCCAGCCCTGAGCACCTGAACACATTCACATGTACCTGTTGTGCTGCTCTTTGTCCTCAGAGTGAGCAGATTGCTCCTGCTATGGTACAGCAGTCAGGGTTGAATGTTGTGTTTTGGGCTGTCAAGTTCACTTCATTCAACCCCTTATCCTTGTGATTTCCTTACTCTTGTGATTTCCCCATCATCTGCTAAGAGTGGCCTATTGGATGGTCTTAGGGAAGGTTTGCTATAATAATACCCCTGGTGACAAGGTAATGGGTACATGCTTGATAAGCATAATAAACATTCCTGATGACAATGAAGAGAGGGATCAATGAGATAGTGATGAGGATGATACTGCCAATGACTAAACAAGGATCCAGAGTGATGAGTTCTGGATGTCTTAGCGATGCTTATAGTGACTTAGAGATCTTAGTCTTAGTTCTTTAGAGTGAAGCAAGTTTGTAGTGAGCTTAGGTCAAGTGCAGTAAAGGAGAATCCCTATATTGTGAAGTTGACAAGATTGGGGTTTAAGACCACCAGTCTTTCAACTACTTATACAAAACCAGAGTCCTAAAGATAGTACAGTAAATAAGGTTCATGGATCAATGATGATTGCACAGCAATCAATGATGTCACATGACCTAAGGCACATCTGCAGGTATAGTAAGTGGCTCAGCCACAAGTGCAAAATGAATGAGAGGTAAACCAAGATGAGATAGGATGAGTCCTTGCTAATTGTATAATAATAGTCCTTAGCAAGAAATGTAAATAAATAAAGATAAAAAGGAAAAGGATAAGTCTTTTATAGTACTTGGAGCTAAGCTCACACTTAAGTATGTAAATACTATAAAAGAGAAAAAGGAAACTGAGTCCTTACTAATGGAGCTGAGCTCACACTTGTAGTAGTAATACTACACTTTACTAGTAAGTACAAAAAGAAAAAGAAGAGAGAAAAAAGAAAACCATTATGAGGTACCTAGGCAAGTGCCTCATAACATCCTCATGGTTGTTGCTACAGGCTGGGCCTACGGATTTTATATCTGGTAGATTAGATATTTAAATATAATGTATGTACAGAAATGTGCCCTTGGTGCATTTGCAAGAAAAATCTCCTCTTCTTGTCTGTGTCACTCATATTTCAACATTGAAAAATGTTCAAAATGTTCAAACATTCCACATTGCAGTTCTTTCCCAGGTGCTGTTACAGTTTTTCTTCATCTTTCTATATCTACTAGTCTTACTACACTATAGTATCTTTACTACTTATGAATTCTTGTGTGGTCATACCAGAACATTCCATCTGTAGCAATGGCTGACACAGCCTGTACTATTATTCCCCCAGTAGTGTTGAAAGAAGTGTGAGACACCTATTTACTGGCACATTTACTTCCTTTTATTTTATTTATTTCTTTAATGTTTCACTTGATATCTGATTAGATATGATCATCTCTTCATCTTATCTTGTTATCTCATGATGATATCTAATCCTCTGTCACTCACTGTTGTTACAGCCAGACCTGATATTATTCCCATGATGCTGCACATGCCTGTATCTTTGCTGCACTTGCTACTTTATGTACCTGCCCTAGTGTACTGCACCTGGTCTGTGCATGATCCATAGTACTATAAGTAGGATAGTCACCATGCCGGAGTTGCACAATGTTGAGGTGGCCAGTGGCCATGAGGAATGGCACATGGTACTCATACCCTGTGGCTAGCACAACCATGTTGATGTGCATGAGCACCATGCCTGCTGGAAATATCTACAGTATTCATTCAGCTCCTCTCCACTTACACTAATGTACACTTTCTTTATGTCCTTTTGACACATGTCTAATCTGCTTACATCACTCACTACCATGCTCTTACAACACATCCTACTAACTCATGTTCTATACTCTGCTTGAACTTAGTTCAGTGTGCACTATATAAACTCCACCCCCCACTTCCTACCACTCTTAGACATTCCTGCAGAATGTCTAACCACATCCTCTCACTCTGCAGCACTTGCTGCAGCACTTGTTTCCATGTACTTGCTGCAATAAACACTACCCTTTCCTTCTTCTCCAAGGTGCAGGATTGCCTGCATGAGCACTGCTTGGGGGACAGGCAAGTGCAGGTTGGGCATGTCAGGGTACATAGACTGAAGTCAAGTGACACACTGATGGGCATCACATGCACATAATACTGGAAAATGACCATCAGCAACATCAGGCAAACACAGTGACATTAATGCACCACACATCACAATCATCTGCAGCCACATCAATCATGCATTTGCTTAGGCATTGGACTATAAGACTGGGTTTGGCTGACAAGGAGCAGGACTGGTAAGACATACAGGCCAAGATGTGGTTCATGGAGTCACAAGTCACAAAGTCAGCATTTGGTGCAATCAGCACTTTTCCTCTTTTACTCATCCATTACAGTATGGTACTTTATTCATTTGCATCCAGACCCCACCTCATTTCAAATATCCCTATGATTGACCCTATGTTGTAAACTTTCTGTTTTGTTTTGTTGTGCTCCAGTCTTGGAGCTAGACCTGTATTTAGATGGCTTGTCATCCATCAGAAAAATAATAGATTCCCCCCACCCATGATTTGTCTTCCCTCTCCCATCTGAGTCAGATTGTGAACAAGTACTGTCTGTTCCACTCTCCATGTGTCTCAGAGCAAAGAAAGTGTGCATACCTCAAAGGTCACATTTATTATTGCATTGCATTTTCTACTGCATTGTATGAGTTCTCCATTGCATTGTGTTGTGTTCTCCATTACTTCTATTGTCACATTTATAGTGTTGCATTTCCTCACCATTGCCCAGTTGTGTGAGGCCGACGCTAGTCGAAACCAAACAACTAAAGAAAAGCTATAAAAGGACAATCTTGCTTCAACTAGCGGATATCCCAGATATATTAGCGTATAGTAAAAAGGAAGAGAGAATGGTACTGTACCTAGCGGATATCCCAGATGATCAGAACTGGGGAATAAACCGCTAGGAGTCGTATGTATATATAGTACCCTAAAGTGTGCACAGACCATGCAGTACAGTATAGGGCCGGAGAATGAGAAAGTAAAGTAGTGACGTCATATCTAATAATAGAGGGGACGCGTCATCGCTGACTGAGCTCCGCAGTAACTGTGGGAGTGATTGGTGATACTCCGCAGCAGGTGTGAGAAGGATTGGTGAGCATGCGCAGTAAGTGTGAGAGAACGAGTCATAACTAAATATAGAACGGGCCGATCGGAGATCGGACGACATACGCGTCATCGGCCGATGAAGACGAAGAGAAAGAGTACGTGACCGTGAGAATCGCTCCGATAGATCAGGAGTGATTGTAAGATCTATGGCGATAGAAATATAAGAAACTAGAGAAAAATGAAGAGAAAAATAGGGAAAATAATAACGGCCTGACAAGTTGTGCCACATCATCACATTACTCACTCCAAACTAATAACTCTCTTTCCTTTGGTGTCTAGAGGATCTTATGGCTTGCACCCTTCAGCATCTGTAGCAGTCATAATTATAGATTTCTCTCACATACCCACTGCATATATCAGCATGCACCAAACTGGCTGTTCCTGTGACCTGCTTTGCAATATCATGCCCACTCAACTCCAGTGCAGGTGGGTAGGGGGCATGTGCTGTTGACACAGTGGTGATGTAGGTGCACAGGTGTCAGTAAGCAGACAAAAGTGTGAGAAGAAAGCACTCACCCAAATGTCTTCCTGGGGGCAGCACCTTGAGCAGCATGCCTGTTGGAGTTAAGGTCAAATGCCTGACCCTGTACATGTGCTACTACACTTCATAACAGAGCTACAATACTTTCATAGCAGAGTTACAGCTCTACAGTAGTCATGACAGCTTCACATCATGCTATTAGCACTTCACTTAGACAAGGCCTGGTAGCTCAGTGGTTAGAGCACCCACCCAGAGTAAGGGAGGTCCTTGGTTCAAACCTGAGCCAAGTCACTATTTTGGCACTGGTGCTTTTCAACAATGCCAAGTAGGGCTGCCAACTGTACCCATACATGTATGGCATATGGCTACTGTAATATGGTATCCTATACTGTACCATCAGGGTTGTGAGGTGGGTCTAAGATGGTACAGTTGCTGGTATGGTACAATACCTGTGCTGTACCATATAAGCAATACTATCAAGCCATATATATGGGCTGTATGCTAGTCAGTTTAGAGTTTGAACTCCAGAAGCTTAACCTTTGGTTCAACTGTAAGATGATCAATCAATATCAACACTCTGCTGACCTCAATATGCATCATGCATCTGTCAGTATCAATAGGTTCAACTCTATGTCCTTTATTGTGGATCCAAATCAGGAGTCAGACTTTGTGTCTCTGCTGTCTTGGATTTGGATATGCTGCCATTAAGCTACCATGGTACCATTTCAAATACTCTTGCTACTCTTGATGAAGGGCTACCATTAAGATACCATAGCACCATTTCAAGTATAAGTTTTTGCTTGCCAACCAGCTGTGGAATTTGAAAATACTCAACTGCATAAGAGCATAAGAGGGCTGCATTTTTTGTTTGCACTTCATTCAATAATTCCTCTTCAAATTCATGCCTAACTCTTTTAATGCGCTTTCTACTAGTCCTACTGAACCAGAACATGGGTGGTACTATGATGCTGATAATGTACTTATGGGCCAACCTGGAAGCACTGAGTCAACCAGTGGATAGTCATGTTGCGAATATGTTATTCAATTTAATTTTAACTAGACCATATGGCATTCCTGTACTACCTGGCTACTACAGGCATCTTGGCTGTAGCTGTATCTGGTACACTAGGCAGCCATAGAGGGTAGCTGTACATGTACTGTAATGTATATGGCCGTAGCCATATATGGTATGGTAGGCAGCCCTAGTGCTGAGCACATCCACCATCATGGTGTACACAGAATTACCTACATTGCCCACACACATCCAGCATGCAAAGGAAGGGGAAAGAGGTCAGCAAGTAGGCATATGCAAAAAAGGGAGGGTCAGCAGACATGTGTGGAGCAGAGGAGATACTGGCCTGCCACTGTGCTAAGCATGCATGCCAGATTCAATGTGCTCTATATGCCATGGTTTATGCTGCTGTTGCAGTGGCATGGGCACATGGGTGGGCACAGGAGGATGGACATACCAATTGCCCACTGTTGAAACTGGGCAGCACAGCTAGGGAAGCAAACACCATGACATAAAACTAATAAGAGTAGAGCCCAAGGGCCACTATTGAAAGAGACAAGGCTACAGCCTTGGTAAGACAGAGCAGAGCTTAATACCACATCTGTAAGATAGAGAAGATGTGTGCCAGAGGGTAGAGGGTACACAGAAGAGAGAGAGAGCTCAGAGAGCAGAAGAGATACTCACCTCAGCACATGCAGAAGTGCTTAGGTGAGACAAAAAAAAAAAGAAAAGAAGATATAGTAAGAGCAAGATAGAGTTTAAGAGGAGCTCAAACCATGAAGAGAAAAGAAATACCAATAAGATGAGATATAGATAAGTATACTTGATATGTAAACAGTGTGATCAGCATCATAAGGTAGTGAAAAACCAACACCCACATCATCTTCAGTGGATGTGGGTGCTGGTACAGCAGCTGCATGGCAGGGAGGGTGTGTGGCTGCAGGGCCATATAGTCTGTTGGGATAGCATTGGGTCAGCTCCAGTATGCAATTTGCTTTTTGTTATAATAAAAAAGATATGCAGCTAGGCTATGCAGCACATGGTGGTGGTGGTGGGTAGCCAACACATGCAGCATAGTCAGGTATGAAGACAATGTTGAGCAGCAGCTGACACATACAGCACATGGCAGTGGTGAGCAGCCAATATGCATGTTGTCAGGACGCGTTATTTTTCCTCTTTATTTTACGATTTTCTTTTATCTTATCACTCAAGATCTACAGTACATCTTATCTTATCCGATTAGATCCTTCGTGATAATCTATGACCCATTCATCATTCATCATTGGGCCACTTACTCTTTACTTATGACACATATTCCCACAGACACTTACAAATACTCTCACACTGACTGTGCAATGCTGTGCATTACTTACTGATCATTCTCACGCATGCTGTGCATGACATCATGCTATCCTCTTTACTATACTTCAAATGCCTGCCCTACAGTGACATACGCAGTCCATGTGCACAGGCAGTTACTATATATACTGTACTTCATAGTGTACTTATTCTTTAGCTTAGTACTTCTGGGATATCCACTTCATAGCGAGTTAGTCCTTGAATATACTATCATCCCTCTTCCTCTTTCCTCCTCATTAAGTCTACTGTGTGACCTTGCTAGTAGCATCGGCCTCACACATGTGGTGTGGGGGTAGAAGCTCAGGTGTGATGAAGCTGGTGAACAGATCATAGATGCAGGACATGGCAGTTGTGAGCAGCCAGTATACATGCAGCATGGCAGGTGTCATGAGTAGCAGTGCAAGTGTGGTTGAAAAGCCAGGATGTGCTGCTGTGCAATGCCACACTGGCACACAGCACCACACTGCATGTGGTGTGCCATGCACAGATTGTAGCACCATTATCTGAACCATGTGGCATTTTTTACTAACAACCATGCTCCCATTCTAATATCTTATTTACCGTGTCTTTGTCTCACCTCAGCATTTCTGCATGTGCTGAGGTGAGTATCTCTTAGCTCTCTTCTGATATACCTGCTCTATGCAGCTCTCACTTTCTTCTGTGTACCCTCAACCATCTGGTACACATCTTCTCTTATCCCTATCTTACAGTCATGTAGGACCTCTGGACTCTAGTCCTCTTCTGACTCAATCCACATCTTGGCCTGTAAGGCTATCTTTGTCTCTAAACAATCTGTTTACAGTTTGTGACACTGCCCATCTTTCATCATACAGTCCATCCAGTCTCTTGAATGAACCAAACTCCAATATGTGCTTCTCCAGGTACTTGAAGTGAATACTGCAGGCTTGACACATAGATCCCATGAAACATGATATCAAGCAGCTTGTTTCCCACTCTTACCTTCTTTACTATGCTTGGCACTTGACAGTTAGTTAATGTCTGGGGTGTCACTCACATCATTAAGGTGTCAACCTGTGCTGTAGTATGGCTGTTAGCATGGTTTTATCATCTTGTAGGTTTACTGCAGTCCAATACTGATCACTGCCTTAAGAGCTTCCTAGGCCACTCAGAAATGCACAAAGGTTCACAATATGCCAGTGGTTCTTCCTGACCAGTTGAAGAAAGGCAACATAGATTGTGCCCTGCAGCAGTTCCTGGAATTCAAGTTGTACATTGCACATTGATCTATGTGACTCAAGAGTCAACTGGCATGCTTGTTAAAGAAATTGGTACAGATGAGTTTCTTGCTGCTGTGCCACACCCCAGGCCCATGTAGCATTTGAAAACACCATCTTGAAGATGATTGTGGGAGATTCTCCCTATTTATCCAGGAAGACAATGTATGTGGATCATCATGCAGTGCTAAGAGCAGCCTATTGGACAGTCTTAGGGAAAGTCTGCAATAACTATACCCCTGGTAACAAGGTAGTTTGCATGCACTTGATAAGTGTAGTAAACATTCCTGATGATGATGAAGAGTGGGATAAATGAGATAGTGATTAGGATGATACCCCCAATGACTAAATGAGGATCCAGAGTGGTGAGTTTAGGATGTCTTAGCAACACTTAAGCTTAAGTGACTTAGAGATCTTGGACTTAGTTCTCAGAGAAAGTGAGAATAAGGCAAGTGAGATCAAGGAGAATCCCTAGATTGTGAAGTTGACAAGACTGGGATTTAAGACCACCAGTCTTTCAACTACTTATACAAAACCAGAGTTCTAAAAATAGTATACATAGTTAAGGTTCACAGATCAACAATGATTGCACAGCAATCAACAAGATCATGTGACTAAGTTGCATCCATAGTAAGCTAGTGTAATGTAGCCACAAGTGCAAAATGAATAAGAGGTAAGCAAAGGTAAATAAGAGATGAAATTGGGTGAGTCCTTGCTAATTGTATAGTGGTAGTCCTTAGCAAGTAAATGAATAAAGATAAAGAGAAGATAAGTCCTTTATAGTACTTGGAGTAAAATCACAGCTTGGTATATAAATACTAGAGTACTATAAAGGGGAAAGACATATAGTCCTTACTATAAGTATGAGCTATGCTCAAGCTGTAGTTAATACTACACTTATAGTAAGTAAGATAAAAAAGAGAAAAAGAAAGAAGAAAAATGTGTCTGTTATGAGATGCCAAAGCAAGTGTCCCATAACATGCAGCAGTTCATGAGCAGGGTAATATATGTATGACAAGGCCAGAGAAGAGCTGGAGTTGGTGGCAGTCAAGTAGCCAGGCAGGTTCCTGATCATCACCTATGTCAATTTGAATAATGATTAGGCCATTGTCAAGACACAGCTTCTGAAGTTCTTATGACAATCAGGAGCTTGTCTGGCTATTGACCATCATCAGCCTAACCTCCTGGGAGACATCTGTGTTGAAAGTGGGCAGCACAGCTAGGGAAGCAAACACCATGACATAGAATTGATAAGTGTAGAGCCTAAGGGCTACTATAGCAAGAGACAAGGCTACAGCCTTGGTGAGACAGCAGAGGGCCTTAAGACCACATCTGTGAGATAGAGAAGATGTGTACCAGAGGGTAGAGGGTACACAGAAGACAGAGAGAGCTGCATAGAGCAGGTATGTCAGAAGAGAGCTCAGAGAGCAGAAGAGATACTCACCTCAGTACATGCAGAAGTGCTGAGGTGAGAAGATGATGAGATGAAGAAGATATAGTAAGAGCAAGATAGAGTTGAAGAGGAGCTCAAACCATAAAGAGAAATGAAATACCAATAAGGTGAGATAGAGATAAGTATACTTGATAAGTAAACAGTGTGATCAGCATCATAAGGTAGTGAAAAACCAACAGTCTGCATCTCTATAACAACTTAGAACACCAAGGTATGTACAATACTTTTGCTGACAGGTACAGACTCTTGGATGTCAGGAACATTGATTTGCAGTCATCAATGTACGACATTAACACTTGTAATTCTTACAAGTCATAATAACAAGAACTTGGTTATATAGTGATTATAGTGATTATTAACCAACCTTCACTGTAGTCTTGCTGTGGCTACGGGCTTCGTCTTTGCTTCATGTTCATGTTGCCATGCCATGTTCTCATTTTTTGTGTAGCAACGCCATACAATAATAGTATTTCCGTTGTCTCTTTTCTGAATGCAAGTCGTTCTTAGGGTGCAAAGTCGATTAGAGGCTTGAAGTTACTAGTTTAGCCTATACGTGTATAAGGTCTGTGAAGGAGGCTAAGTCCAACCCGCAAATCCTTCCGTCCTCTTAGCCATCTAGTAAAGGGTGGAATTTATCGTAATGACCACCGGCCGGTGATCACGATGTTATTCAATTGATTATTGAAGCCCCAAGATTGTCTGCCCCGCGCGGCTTTCGATAATTCCACTAGTATACAACTGAATACCATAGGTTCTTGAATCCATGTCGTGCTTTTTTCTGCTATGAACCATTGACGTTACTTATGAAAACATGTTTTCACGTCATTTACAGCCATGCGTGGGCCCTTCCTTGACAAGATATATACGTTATCAGGTCGGTTCGATTTAATAAGCGCGGACTGCTTCTCCAGATATCAAATGATCAATTATTTATCACAGAACAGTCACTGCGTTTTGTATGCAGGACATATCAAGACTATATTCCTGGCGACTCAAGGTTCCTCCACTAGATCAATTGTGTCTTCAAGACGCGTAACGTGATTCTGCGGGATGTGGACTGCATGGTTGTAGTTCCACTCCAGAATCTTGTCGAAATTCCTGCATTGATGCCACGTGTTGAAGTCTGGATACATGTCGCTGAAGCCTCCGACCCATTCGTAAGTGATCACACCAGTGTCAGCGTTACACATCAAATTTTGCCTCAATATCTCGATGCAGTGATCTGCAGGTGTTTCGGTGAAGATGTCGACTACGCGAGAATGCATATAAGAGCCCACCTATATGTGTCTGGACCGTCTCAGGCCTTGCCTGGAAGATGTGGTCGCCACGAGGTTCATAATAATCCCGGTAAACGTATCTGCGCAAAATGTTCTGGTTGGACTCAATAATAGGTTCGAGAAGACAGGTCAAAGAAGACGTCGACTTACCAAACAGTGCAGCTGATGGGTGAATTCAAGAGAAGCCATGTATCCGCCACCGTCTTCATCGCGGAACCTGACTAACGAGGGCCTGTCCTGTTTACCAGCTCTCAACAGTGTGTCCTTGTCGATTTGGATAGGTCTCGCTAATGTTGAGCCGAAAACAATCAGGATTGCTGGGATGATTGATTACAATACAAAACTGCATACCGTCTTTGGAGATCCTGAACCATGCCGCATCTATGTCATCATTGGGATAGCCCCGATAAGGGGAAGGGTGACGCAGAGTGCCATTAAACAATACACTCTGGTACCAAATAGCTTCGAAAGCAGGAGCTAGGACATTTCAGTCCGTGAGTGACATGACTCTGCTGTGAAAACGACTAGCAGACATACAATATGTTGACAGCTGCATTCCGCACTGTGCATCGGTGGTGGATCTTCTGACAGAGTAAAAGAGGATCGAGAGGCAAAGGCAGAAAAAGAGGCCGTTCACCACCCAAGGCAGCAAACGGCGCCAGGACCGCTTGCGGACAACCCCCACGAGCTGAGGATCGTCATCTGAGGACTGTGTTATCAACCTCTCTAACGACGCGCTGCGGTTGTCCTCTTGGTTTAGAGGCGAGTACATAGAGGCGGACTTTGGCATCGCTGAGGAGGTGGAGTGCAGAGGATGAGCACGAGGTGTGCGCGTCAACTGAACCACTAAAAGTCATCATTCCAAAGAGCTTCGGGCTTGAATTGGTAGCGGGTACGTGGCGCGAAGTCGTATCTGGTCTATCATCATTGATTTTCTTCGATAAGAAACAGATATAGCGTGGCACAAACGCGCCTGCAGAGTGTTGTGCTGTCAAGATCCTGATAACATCCTCACCTTTTGGACCCTGCCGGGCCAGCTGTGGGAAATCGAAAGCGGTGCAACTATCTGACATTGCGCTGATTCGTCAGGCGATTATCGATGCGACACCAGCAAGAGGCACACCATGCATGAAACTCAATGACATTTGCGATAATGTCCAAGCCGCGGCAACTCCGATCATCGCCGCACTGATGAATTTGGAATTCTGTTCCGCCTGTTGCAACCGTGTAGTTATACTTCCTGGGCTAGGGTTGCGATTATTGGTTTTCAGAGTGGCTCATAATAGATAATAAGTACGAGGCAAAATATGAAAGAGAGAACATATTAAACCAACTCGAATCCCGCAGAGAAACATCGAACCGTCAAGTTCTGTCCTATCTACCAGCCCCACCGTCCAATTTCAGCTGTTGCTCTCGCTGCAAAATATGCGTACCCCTTTATGTGCTCTGTTCCTCGCTTTTGTCACCATCGCAGTCTCTGCGCGTCCTGCTGGTTCGTTGCATCTTTGTCGGGGGTATGCGCTATGTCACTGACCACCATCATGGAACGGCGTACCTTCGACTACGAGAAGGACTTGGTGCGCCGTGAGCTCAATGATGATCTGTTCGCGGCATATGACGACGACCGCCGCGAACTGAATTTGCGGCCTATAACGATGACCGTCGTCGCGAACTCAAGGACAATCTCTTTGCGGCCTATGATGACGACCGTCGCGAACTGAAGGACAATCTCTTTGCGGCCTATGACGACGACCGCCGCTAAATCTATTGTGAGCGCCCTCCCTCGACCTGCTCAACCCCTCCGTTTACATCGTGCTTACCTTCAACTGTAGGCTTTCTGTTTTCGAGTGAGAGGCAGCGACCGGGCTGTGGCCTGGGCATTGTATCTCATGTAATAGAAGCCGTTACGAAAGTCGTCGTTTTTATTTCCCATTGTTTTTGTCTTCCTCTCTACGTGACTACGTAGTCTGATCATCTCCTAAAATCCACTGTATCTTGCTTCTTCTTGTTCTGAGTATGTACCGTTATATCCGCTATCGCAGCTAAATTGAACATAGTTAACAACGACTCAAGACCCAGCATTTAAGGGGATCCGGTTGTTTTAGCTGGTCGAGTTTCCAGCCAGCGACGCAGGGTTGAATTCGATGAACAATTAGCTGCAACATGGTAGGTGAGATGAGACTGGCCTCATGGATGCGATCCTAGCCTATGAGCTACGAAACCCGGAGGGTGCGATGCGGTAGTCCGATGGTGTGCTTACATCCTATGTCGGTGATCATCGATCGTGATTGAGGTTTGTCTATTCCATAGGATCGGCCTGCTCTCCGTGAGCCGGGCTTTTTTCTCCTTTCCCGTTAAGTCCCGGGTTTGCTCTTTACGTTTTTTCCGTAGCCCTCTTTCTCTTTTCCCTTCGTTCATCATACGGCGGATCTATGTAGTCCCTTTACTCACTCACTCCCACCTCTTTTATCTTCATGGTTCGAGCTCATTTGTGGAAAAAATACACGCATTCCGGGTCGTCCCTTGGCGCCTTGGCGCTTGTGCAGACTTATCAGACTGTCCAGCTTATCTGATCTTGATGCGCTCTATCTACTATAACTGTAGCTAGTCATAAAAACAACGTTGAGCGTTCACCAACCAACCCGAAGTGGTTGCAAGGGGCGCGGACACGGTGGGTTTTCGGCACCGGCGGAATTCGGGTTCGGAACTGGGACGGTTCGGATCGCTCACACGTTTGTCACACTTCCTCGCCCATTCCATACGCCATCCTTGTCTGGTCTTCGGACCCGGGCTCCTTGCATAGTCTTGATCATCGCTAGTTTACATTTTCGCACCTGCTGCACGCAGCGGAGGAGCATACATTGCCAGCTACGTAACTAGGCAGGCGGCGGGGATGCCATGTTATGTCTTACAGGGGCGGGCTTCAAGTTCGCCTTCGATAGACAATAATAGAACCTAATTAAAGGCAGCAAGCAACGCCAGGCTTTCGGACAATTCCTATGGGCTGAGGACCATCATCCGGGGACTGTGATATCAGCTTCTCTAACGACAGCTGAGGTTGTTGTTGGACCACTGTATCACTCAGGAAGTGGTTGGGGAGAACAAACAACCTTGAAGGTGGCGTGCGTCAGCTGAGCGACTAAAGTCCATCTCACCCAGCTTAGGGCTCGAGTTGGCAGCGGTTACGTCACACGATGTCGTATCAGGTCTCATCATTGATTTTCATTTTCTTCGGTAAGAAACGGGCACAGCGTGGAATGACAGGTGTGCCTGCAGCATGAGACTGTCGCGCCGTCAAGACCCTGACAACATCCATACTTTGTGCCCTCTTAATCCGTTGGAGGAAGTCGAAAGCGACGTGACTATTTTTGCCATTTCCGTAGGTGATTAGTGATGTGATGCTAGTTGAACAAACTCGACGACATTTGCGGTGATATCCAGGTGGTTAGCTGCCTTCAAGTGGCACCTCAGCGACTGCGATTGTTGCAGTCATACTGATATAGTCTTCTTCACAGACTTCATACACGTACAGCACTGACAGACAAGGAACTCTGCTCTACTCCTTGAGATCATGCCGTTACGAGTAGAAAGCTACAACGAGAAGGTTGTTTTAGCTCACCGGAACCACACCGCAGACCATTGAAACATCTGGTTCGCTGGCCTCATCCTCCAATCTTAGTCGTCGCCTTCACTTTTCAATATGCGTGCCTCCTGTACTCTGCTTCCTTTCGTTACCATTGCAGTGACAACTCTGCCTAATGTGACGCCGGGTCCTACCGAAACATATACATCTACGGTTTGGGTGCCCCCAATCGGTTCGTTGCATCTTTTCCGGGAGTATGCGCTATGTCACTAACCACATCATAGAACGGCGTACCCTCAGCTAGTAGAGCGACTTTGATGGGCGGTGGGCTCATACCTTTGCACTTATTCCCCCTCTAATGTCTTCCGCTAAATTTATTGATTTGTTGTCAGTGCCTGCGACCTACACAGTCCTCCCTTTTACATCGTCCCTGTCTCAGCCCATAGATTTGCTGTGTTCGAGTTAGGGGTACCAAGCTAGGGCTTGAGGATTGCATCCTATGTGGTGCGAAGCCATCATAAGAATTGTTATATTTCCTTCTGTTCTTTGGTACGTGCCATGTAGGGCTCGCCAGCTGGAGATGAGCCGGGACATGTCCTTGCTTCGCTAGAAAATTGGTCTTGTGATCCCTTTCAAGTTGCAGACGCATATACTTGTATCGTACGCAATATGGCCTTATACGCCCCGTGGCGTATACACCTGTAATCCTTAAATAGTCCGTACTGGCAACGGATGTGCATAAACTGAACAAGGGTTTACGGGCGTCCGCGTATACACACGATAAGGAGCCCTGGTATTGATGCGGCCGGAATTGGATATATCTAGAATATATCGACGCGTTACGGAGACGTCTTGCTGTCTGCTGACAGAAACCAAGGCGACCCGGTGACAAAACCACGAGAGCATCCCGCGAGAACAGTACGGCATTTCCAAAGTCAATGAATGCGGATCAACAGTGAGAATCACTGTGAAACAAGGCGGAACGCGGAGTAGCGGAACATTTATTCTCATGGTCTCATATAATGTTTCCTGGGTGGATGTCCTGCATAGCGAATGAATTATGTAAGGCCTCAAAAAGAGGTGGGGACAGACACTATGAGCAATACTATGATCGTGCGTGAAGACTAAACCTGCGTCGTATTAGGAAACCAGGATTATCGCATGAACGATTTACGAACGGGAACTGACCTCGAGCAGTTCATGAGCCATCCTGAGCCTGACAAAGAATGTGTCGTGGGGTGGGGACATCCACGTACTATCCCACCATGCCTGCACAATAAACGACCAATCCCCTGCCGGGATGATTGCCCCAAGAGGAACTGTATGATTACGGCAATCTGCTCGCGGGGGATAGCGGAATACATATCGTGTGATGCGCAACTCAGCAACTGGAAGACTGGACAGCTTTGATGTGCACATTGCGACCATACCGATCAAGACCTAGATACCCTATTGGTATTCGTCAAGAATGAGTATAATAGGAGTGTGTAAACACGATTGCAAAGTGTCCTCTTACCAGATGAGCGAACATAAATAATTTGGAGGGAACGCTTGAGCTTGACAACCTGTGTACACCATCTTCATCGTTTGCCAGTTAAAAGGAACTGCGAGGGGGCTTCTGTGGAGGAAACTGTAGATCGTTGTACGACTTATTTTTCCGAACAGCACGATACCATGATGTGCTAAGAAGTTCGCAAAGCCAGCCCTGTGCGAAAGGGTCTTCCTGGTCCGGTGGCCCCCAGTCCTTCAGCTCCACCAGGCTATGTAAGAGAATCCCACGAGCAGAATTAGCAGTAACATGTGATACCTTGGCTTCAACACCAAACTGTTGGTTTTTTCATTACTTTATGATGCTGATCACACTGTTTACTTATTAAGTATACTTATCTCTATCTCATCTTATTGGTATTTCTTTTCTCTTGATGGTTTGAGCTCCTCTTAAACTCAATCTTGCTCTTACTATATCTTCTTTACCTTGTCTGTCTCACCTCAGCACTTCTGCATGTACTGAGGTGAGTATCTCTTCTACTCTCTTAGCTCTCTTCTGACATACCTGCTCTATGCAGCTCTCTCTTTCTTCTGTGTACCCTCTACCCTCTGGTACACATCTTACCTTATCTTACAGATGTGGTCTTAGGCCCTCTGCTCTGTTTTACCCAGGCTGTAGCCTTGTCTCTTGCTATAATGGCCCTTGAGGTCTACACTTATTTTCTAAGTCATGGTGTCTGCTTCCCTTGCTGTGTTGCCCAGATTTCATCACAAACAACTATGAGGTTTCAGAGAGGATATGGGATGTCATTGGGTTTGAGCAATGTGTGCAGACCCATGTGGAAGTCTAAAGAAGATCAACATATGTCAAATCAGGTGGCATAAAAGCCCCACTAAGAAATTAGGACATTCCCAGAGGGGTCTGTTGGATTTTGTCTAGTTTTCATGCTGCTGAGCAGTTCCTCTATTTATATTCCTCAATCTACACCTTATCTTCTTACTATATCTTTTATCCATATCTTATCTTCTTATCTACTCCATCTATATCTCATCTTATCCTCTGGCTCTGCTCTATTGTCTATCTTGTCTATCTGTGGCTCTTCTCTTACTATATCTAGCTGTGCTCTTGTTGCCCACTCTGGCTTTGCTCTATCTACCTCTTTTAGCTATGTCTTTGTCATACTCTTTGTAGCTCCACTACAACTCTATACCTTTGCCTCTATATCTACTTTTCCCCTTGTCATCTCAGTCCTTTCTCTAGTCTTGTACCAATGTCTGGTACCCTCTTCTACCCTCTGGCCCTTCTCTACATCTGGCATCTGGCTCTGCCCTTCTTGTCTCCTCTCTCTCTCCCCAATGCAGTCTTCCCTGATCACCTTCTCCCTAATCACCACCTGCCCACATCTGTTCTCTCAGGGTCCCCATGCAGGGGGCTGGAAAGAGATGAAGTGACTTGAAGGGTCTCACCTGCCCCTCTACATTTTCTTTTTTTATTCCATTTCTATCTATTGGGTTGAAGCCCATCTTATGCAGGACATAACCCTACAGTTGTGGTCCTCCTCTGCTTGCCTGGTTATGTAGCCAGCTAGGCTCCTCCCTTCCCTCTGAAAGCAATGTAGTGTGAGGCTGATGCAAGTTGAAGCCAAACAACTGAAAGACTAAAAACAAAAAGGATTACTCATGCTTTGACTAGCAGATATGTTAGTATGGCAAGAGTGGGAAAGGGCAGACACTACTGTACATAGTGGATATCCCAGATGATCAGAACTGGGGAATATCACTAGGAGTTGTATAGTATATATAGTGCAGTACTCTAGGGCAGGCAGATGAATTAGCAAAGGCTGTGCAGTAGAGTTAATAATAACAACCAATCAGAAAGAGGATGACTGATGTCCACAGTAGATGTGGGAAAGATTGTTGATACTCTGCAGCAAGTGTGAGAAGACTGAGTGAGCATCCACAGTAATAGTGAAAAAATGAGTCATAACTACTTTGTAAGTGGGCTGATCAGAGATTGGATGACAGGTGTGTTATTGGCTGATGAACAGGAAGAATGCATGACCATGAGAATCACTTTTATAGATCAGAAGTGATTGTAGAATCTACAATGATAGAGACATAAGAAAAATAGGAAAAATATAGAGAAAATAGAGAGAATCAAAGGCAGCCTGACATGTTGTGCCCCCATATACCGTCTGTCTGTGCTTTCAAGTCTCTGCAAATGCCTGGGTCTGACATGGGTGGTGTAAATGCAGGCATGGGCAGGACATGGTGATTGAGAGAGCCATGATGAGGACCACTAGGTCCAAGGCAAGATAATCCCACATAGTGGAATGATGGTGGAAGAGGGGGAGGACAACTGGTAGATGAGAATGTGCAAGAAGATAAGAAGAGGGGCACTAGAGGAGACCATGTATGTCAGATATGAGATAGAGAGGGTGTGCAGACAAGGCCTACCTCAGCTAGATGCCCAGAGAGCCAAGGTGGCAAGATGAAAAAAAGAAGAGGATATAGGAAGTGTGAGATAAGGTTGAGATGGAGCTCAAACTGTAAGTACAAAGATGTAGATAAAAGAGGGAAAAGAAAGAGGGAAAAGAAAGATGTAAGATTAGATAAGATAGATGAGATGAGATGAAAATATGATAGATAAGATATGATAATACATATAGTGTGGTCAGCATCATGTAGAGGACACAATAATTCCAACAGGTGGTGCATGGAGGAAATGGAAGTGGTTTCTATGTTGGTTTTTCTTGGCTGTATACTTTATAGGACACTGAGCATACTGATATTTTTGTAATAAAGAAGGGTATATATACAGGTGTTCTGCACAAGAAGCATCCTAATAACAAGGACACAAGGCACTGATACCAGCAGTAAGTAAGGTAAAGTAAGGTCTCACCTCAGTCTCAAAAACAACATGAGGACTGAAGGAAAAAAGACAAGCTATTGTAAATTGGCTAGATAAACTGCCTGTGGCTTAGAGCTGTATAGTAGCAGAGTGATTGAAAAAGTAGCTGTAATCATATGTTTTCTGTGGAGGCTTGGAGATGAAAGTTTGGAAGCACATTGGCTTCTGCCAAGTTGCCTATAATGGAAGTCATAAGTCATACATGTGCCAGTTTGCAATTCCAATAGATATTACCTACTGTGTATGTCTTATATTCTACCTTATCTTATCTCTGTCTTCTACTGGCCACTTGTGTAAAAACATGTGCAGGGTCATGAATGGTAGAGAGATCACAACTAAGTTGTGATGCATTTTAGCAGCTAGATGTAAAGACAGTAACAACCACAAGAATCTCCAGACATATAGTCCAGGGTTCCCAGGACTTGGTCCTGAGTGAGGTGCATCTGAGGAGATAGGGATAGAGGCATATGTGAGAGTAGAGGGTATGCAGATAGGAAGAGTGACTCAGCAAGATGAAGAAGTGCTAAGTGAGAAGGATGACAGTACCTGAGGAGATCAAGATAGAGGTATACACAAGAGTAGAGGGTACACAGATAGGAAGAGTGGCTGTGCCAAAACAGGTAGTGTCAGATAAAAGGATAGAGAGTGTGCAATAGGCTACATACCTCAGCAAGATGAGGAAGTGCTGAGGTATGTGGGCAAAGGAGAGTTTGTTGACATACCATAGCAATAATAAGGTTTAAGAGGAGCTACAAATATAAAAACAAAGAGATGATCTAAAAGAGTGGAACAACATGAAGGAAATAAATCCATGTGATATACCAGCTTGACAAGTACCCAGTAGAGATGGTTAGATAATAGAGGGAAGGCAATGATGTACTAATTATGTAAGTATGACCAGCATCCATAAAGATGGTAGAAACTGACAACTTACTGTGCCAGTAGGCATTCACATGGGCTTATTTACTTGACCCACTTTGTTCCCCTTATGGGCTCTCTCTTGTTCTTCATAGTTGGGACTCCTCTCAAACTTTGTCTTGTCCCACTATATCTTCCTCATCATCTCATCCCTAACCATCAGCACTTCTCCACTGCTGTTGAGGCAGGGATCCTGTCTCTTTGTCTTTGTCTCTTTATCTGACTAGTACCTGCCTACTCAGTTGTTGCTCTATCTCTGTATACCCCTACTCTGTGCACACCTTGTCTTATCTCCTCTTCAGCATGTCTACCATGTCCTGGGTATCTTGCTCACTCTCTGTACCTTGGAGATATACATCCAATATCAAATCTTCATTGACTATGGAATTCTTCATTTCACATGATGGGCCAAGTGTCCAGTCAGCAATTTGAGGTTCCTGCTCTGATCCCACAGGCCATCCCACCCTGCCTGCCTGTACCTCAAGTCCACTCAGTGTCCAGTTCCTAGTCCATCTTTTCCCCTCTTTCCACCCCTCCCATTTTTTGTGGTCCTCAGGGCCACATTAAAAAAGCCCAGTGGAGAAAAAGCATGCCCCTCATGCATCTCCCTCCTCCATCACATCAGTCCATCTGAATAGTAAGCTATGCTGGAATTGCAAACTGGTGCATGCACAATTTACTGTTTGCACAGGAGAGGGCAGGAAGTGGCAATAATGATGATAGATAGGAAGGGGACCAATATGTCCAGATCTGAGATGCCCCACATAATGGGGAGAACAACAAGTGATAGAGGAAAAGCCTAGTAGAAATGAAGAGGACACCAGATGTGAGGGTGCAGAGAGAAATGCTCAGCTACTACTAAAAGAGCTGAGGTGGTAAAGTGCAGGGTGTTGAAGTGTGTACATATACATGCACTTTTGTTTGACTCCCTATGCTCCTCCCACACGCATTACTTACAAGTGCATATGTATGACTACTTTATGACCACGCACTCCTACCCCTTTTTCTCCACTCCCACCTCCAAAGCTATTCACACCCCACATACTTTTCCGGGATGATGCACGTCCCTCCCACTTAGGAAGTCATTGTATTTCACTCACCATCTCCACTTCAACTATACCTACCTAATGCTATATAAGATGGGACCACACTATACACACTCCTCAGACGTCTTTCACATTGTCTGAGTGAGTATTCTCCCACCTACATCTTATCTTTGTTCTCACTTCACCTGCAGCATCTCTCACTATCACATCATGGTGCCTACTGCACCCATGATTACTATCTCTGTTGTTATATAAGGTTCTTCACCAACTTTCCTATCTTTGGATTTCCAGACTTTGTGTTACATTTACTTATATCTTTATTTGTGCTCATGTGTTTGACTTGTTACTTTACACGTACATGTGGCACACTCTTATAGTTCATACTCCGCAGTTACGCACAGTTTAAAGGAGTCCTCGGTGGCACAACTAGTTCTTTCTCTAGTTGCTCACTTTGGACTTCAGGTACTGTACTTATGACTCTGTCTCTTGTTTCTCCAGTTGCTCACTTTGGACTTCAGTCCCCCACTTAGTGTGGTGTCTAGAGTAGCCTCTGTTGCAATCCACCAAGTCCATCATTGTCCTTTAACAATCTCTGCTGCAGATATGCTGTCTGTAACATCACTGCTGCTCAATGTCATTTCTATCATATCAGTTCTCGTTGCCTGCCCAAGCCTGCGCTCACACAGGGGAGAAGAAGATATAGTAGAATGTAAATAGAGTTCTAGCACCACTACAAAATGTGTAAAAAAAGAGATGATCAAAAGAAGAAAGAAGTATTGGAAGATCATACATGTTATGAGGCACTTGCTTTGGCACCTTGTAACAGTTTTCTTTTCTTCTTTTCTTTTTTCTTTTCTTATACTTTACTTACTATAAGAATAGTATTAACTGCAGCAGTGAGCTTAGCTCCTACTTATAGTAAGGACTCATTCTATTCTTTATAGTATCACAGTAATTATATACTGTGCTATGAGTTACTCCAAATACTATAAAGACTTATCTTATTCTTTTATCTTTCCTTATTTATTATAACATTTACTTGCTAAGGACTATTACTATACAATTAGCAAGGACTCATCTCTTTTGTCTTTATTTACTTTTGTTTATCTCTTGTTCATTTTGCACTAGTGGCTGAGCCACATGACTTACACAAAGGACGCATACTTACTGTGCCTTACTGTGCATTTCTGTGCAACCTTACTATACTTAGGACTCTAGCTTAGTATAAATAGTTGAAAGACTGGTGGTCTTAAACCCCAGTCTTGTCAACTTCACAATTTAGGGATTCTCCTATACTGCACTTGATCAGAAGCTTTTCTTCACCTCATGTCACTCTAAAGAACTCTAAGTCACTTTGAAATGTTGCTCAGACTTCCTATACTCATCACTCTGGATCTCTGATTAGTCATTGGTGGTATCATCCTCATCACTATCTCATTGATCCCTCTCTTCATCATTATCAGGAATGGTTATTATGTCTATCAAATATGTATCAACCATCTTGTTACTAGGGGTATTATCATATCAGAGCTTCCCTAAGACCATCCAATAGGCTGCTCTTAGCAATACATTGGCAAACAGATAAGATGAGATGTATAGTAGATATAGATAAATTGGATAAGATGAAGATGAAGATAAGATTGAGATAGATAAGAAAACATACATGGAACTGCTCAGTGGTACAATCAATAGTCATATTTCAACATTTACCACCTTCCACTTTAGGCAACTCAGGAGAAGCCAATATGTATGTGAAATTTCATCTTCAATGTCTCCTAAAAACATATCAATAAAGTTTGTCTCTGTTTTTTTTTCCTCTGCCACTGTACAGTTGTAAGACCTGCAATCTGGCTGCTGACAAGTGCTGCACTAACCTGAGCCACAACCACCTAGCAGTGACCACCTACATATGCACTTACTTTGTCTCCTTCTATATGTACCTGTCAGGACACATTTATTTTTCCTTACTTTTACAATTTCTTTTTATCCAAATTGCTCAAGATCTACTAAAGATATCTTATCTGATTATCAGTAGATCTTATCACAATTTATCATGACTCACTCATCATTTGTCATCAGACTGATTACTATACAGATATGACACATATTCTCACAGTCAATTACAAAGCTTCTCACAGATGCTGCACATCCTTACTAATGCTGTGCAGTTGGCTTATTGATCATTCACAGGAATGCTGCACATTCCTATACAATATACCTGCCCTACAGTACATACATGGTCTGTGCACAGGTTTCCATTAGTATATGTACTTCAGCTGTATTGTAGTTACTCTTCAGCTGAATACATCTGGGATATCCACTTACTAGCATGACATCATCCTAAGTGTTAGCTCTCCCCTCTCTCCTTATACTCTTGTGTGACCTTGCTAGCAAGTGCTGGCCTCACAGTACCTGCACAGTGACCATAACTGCTCTTACACTACCACCTAATGGACATGGATTCTTACAAAACACTCTGCCCACTACCCTCCACTAGGCTCTGGCCTGGAGCTGAGATGGCATACATAATGGATACCATACAATACATAAAAGAGGATGGGGTGTGCCCCTCCCAGGAGTTTTCCCCCAGCAAATGATGCAGTACTAGCAGACAGCAGTCATCTGCTCTAAATCACATTGTTTCTCTCTCACATGCTCAATGGATGAAGCAAGCCACTTCACATTGAACAAGAACCACATGCAGCATGCACTACTGTTGATCAGTGTTGAAGTGTGATGATCAGCGTGGTGGTCACCTGAGGCTGAGGCACTCCATTCAAGGAGGCAAGAGGGAGTGGGTGTGAGCATGTGGGTACAGACTGGGCAAAAGCCCAAGCAGAAGAAGAAGCACCAGCATGGATATGAAGTAGTAGTAGTAGTAGTAGTAGTAGTAGTAGTAGTAGTAGTAGTAGTAGTAGTAGTAGTAGTAGTAGTAGTAGTAGTAGTAGTAGACGAGTAGGTAATCCATTGCTGGGGAGAGAGTGAGTACTCGACTGACTATCAATGTCCCTACAAATGCTTTTAAGTACATAGCAGAGTGGTGCACAGACCAGGCTTATGTAAATAAGTGTGGGGCATGGGTGCTGGAGCAAAGAGCAAAAAACTCTGTGTCAACAATCAGAACCTAGAATTTGCAGTGGAGCAACTAGTTTCCCTACACAGTACCAAGTGTTGAAGTTATGCTTTGACAACATTTGACACAACAGCATCACCTCAGTGACAATTGTCACACTCTTTTGAGTCTTGATTGTTGATGTTGAAGTCAAAAGTAATGACACAGGAATGTTGTGGTATGGTGGTGAAGGCAACAAACAAGCCCCCTAGACATAGGAGGACTCAGGTGGGGCAGGCATGTATAGTATGTAGACACTGGCAAGAAGGAAGATGGTGGAGCAATAGCTGATGATGACAACATATAGGACAGTCTCCATTGGAGAACTGTAAGAAGGAGTGAATAGAAGCAGAATAGGGTAGTGACAGTTGCAGAGATATCCCCAAAAGGAGAAGTGGGAGAACATCCACTTCATTTATCATCTTTTGTGCTACTTGAGTGCTACAATGTATACTGGGGCCACATGTGCACAGACCAAGATGACTAAACAAGTGTGGGGCATGGGAGTCAGATACAAAGAACAGTATGTATTTCCAACAAAAAGCCCTGGCCCTGTGCTTATGAGCTACAGCTCCCCTGTCTATCTCTCAGCTCAAAGTCACTGACTCTCTAGACAGGAACTAGCTGTAGTGCAGCTTCACATCATATTAAAAGCACTTCACTTAACTAAGACCTGGTAGCTCAGTGGTTAGAGCACCCACCTGGAGTAAGGGAGGTCCTTGGCTCAAACACAAGCCAAGTCACTATTTTGGTGCTAGTGCTGCTCAACATTGATGACTCATTGGTACTTACCATCTTTCAATTGCTTGAAGTTCCCTTCATCAATATTTACAATATGCTCCCACACTCTATCATCTGTGTGACTCACTTTCTCATCCTGTTCTATATTTAGTTTCCTGTTGTACTCTTTCAGTTAACAAATCTATTGTTCTGCTGAGCTCAAACTTTACTTTGTTCTCAACAACCTCATCCCTTAAACCCTCTACTTAATGCTCTCTCACTTCAGCCTTTCTTCTCCTGCTGAAGTGAGTATCACTTTCACCTGATGTGCTTCCTTCACTTCTTACTTCTGTGCTTCTCATGCTCCTCTGCTGTGAGGCTGACACCTGGTAGTGAGGTCATACAAAAGCACAAGGAAAGATGAGGGCAAAGGATGATAGTATTTTAAGACCAACACACTAACAAGTAAATATCTCAGATGTACTCAGCTAAGGAATACATGCTACTGACATACAGTATATATCATAGAGTGCTCTGCACACAGACCAGGCACTGTCACTGTGGGGCAGGCATAAGAAATAGTAAGTGTAGCATTATAGTACAGCATCAGTGAGAATGCTGTGCATTCTGTGAGAAAATGAGTCATAGTCAAATAGTAAGCAGGCTGATTAGTAATCATATATATGTAATGAATCAGACCACTTTCTGAGACCACTTTCTGAGATAAAATAGTACAAGATTTGGGTTAGATTGGATCAGTAGATCATGAGATATGATCAAATCTTTAACAATATGCATGTAGAATGAAAGGAGAAATAGTATAAAATATAGGAGAAATAGAGTGTCCTGACATCTGTATTCTCTTATGCTCTCTCATATGTTGATTATCTGCTTCATCTCCAGTGGCTCTAGCATCACCATGGCCACTTTTTCTTTCACCTATTGTTATTGCTTGTGACTCACTGCTGTCACTCTCACACTGTCATCCACATCATCTGCATAACTCATTTTCATATGTCATTCTATAATCAGGACACTCCATTGTTCTCCTGAGTTTGAACCTTACGTTGTGCCAACACTTCTCATGTGCTTACTAAGTCTCCTTCCTCTTTTGTCTTCTGCTTTACTGTACACACACATGCTCAGCCACTCAGTCTGGAGAAACAACTCTTAGTATTCTAACTCATTGCATATATGACCTGTGTTCATCACATTGTTTTCTTGAACTTTATTTCAGTTACATATATAAACCTTCCCTCATACTCTCTCTCACTTCAGCTTTTATTCCTCTACTGAAGTGAGTATCACTCTTATTCTCCCTTCACTTACAACTATACCTCTAGTATCATGCTCTCTCTCTCACATATCTGTGTATTCTCTTGTGCTCCTCACCTTCAGGCCACCACCACCACCACCACCACCACCATCATCATCATCATCATCATCATCATCATCATCATCATCATCATCATCATCAACAACAACAACAACATCATGCCAACACTTGACATCCTCCTACTTGAGTACCTTGAAATATACTTCAAGTATCTCACCTCCAATGGGGAAGAGCTCCCTCTCTTAGTCCTCATTTTCTTGTGCCACCAGAGGTTATACCTCCATATCACTGTCTTCCTCTTGCTCTTCATGGCCTTCACTCTTAAAGAGGACTCCTTCTCATGCATTGTCAATTCTCTTCACTTCTACCACATGTTCACCCATTCTCAACATCATACTCAGGTACAGTTGCATTATCAATACAGCCTTTCTTCTCCTGCTTAATAGTTCATGTGCTCCTCTGCACTATTGTGTATTCTCTCATACTCAGCCAAAAACATGTTTGACCTCTTCATATGGAAAGCCCTTGAAACCTGTGTCAAAATGCTGGCATATTATGGAGAGGAATTTCTGCTGAGACTGTGCTTCAATGATCCCTGGTGCACAGTGTCACCTCAGTGATGACAGTCACTCTCTTCTGAGTTGTTATTACTCATGGACATGTACTATACCTTTCATTCCATTTTTAGTCTTCCCTTGTTCTATTTTTACAATAGATTCACATGCTCTGTCATGTGCATGACTCACATCTTACCCTATTGCTATGTGACTCATTGCTCTCCTGAGTTTTCACTGATTCAAACTCTATCTTATTCTTCTATGTAAACCTTCTTCTTTATGCCCTCTCACTTCAGCCTTTCTTCTCCTGCTGAAGTTCTTGCACTCTCTCCCTCACATATTTGTGTCATCTCCTCACACTCACCACTCTCAGCATGTCAGCCCTTGGCCCCCTCCTTGAGTACTTTGAGATGTATACCAAGTTCCTCAGTCTAAGCTCACCAGAGGAGCTCCCTCTCTTGGTCCTCCTCATGCTCTGTTGCCTATGCATACTTTTGTTCATCACCTTATTCATCATCTTGTTCATCACTATGCATATGCAGGAAGCCTTCCTGACACAGTTGAGGAGCAAACACAGCTTCTACAGTGCCTTTGCCCATTTTCAACAACTTCCTCTGTTGGTCCTCATTGTCATGTGCTGCCAGAGACTCCTCTTTCTTCACCTTGCCACCCTCATGCTTGCTACATCACTCAAGGACCACTTCTTTTCTTGCATTGTGAACACCCTCTGTGTCTACCATGTGTTTGCTTGTTCTTAACACCAAGCCACCTATGTTTTTTTCCTTCACATGTACCACTTTTCTCAGTTCTCATGTTGTTTTTTTGAGGCTGAGGTGAGATACCTTTACATATATCTTTACTTTACTATGCTGACTGGTATCATTTCATTGTCCTTGTTCTTAGGTATTAATTAGAGTTTTTGTGGTCTCAGTCCATTGATCTTCTGAGCTCAAACCTTACTTCAGTGCCACAGACCTTATTCCCCAACACTATATATAACTTCTACTTCATACTCTCTAACTTCAGCTTTTCTTCCTTTGCTGAAGTGAGTATCACTCTCATCCTACTCTTTCTGTTCACTTACTGTATCACTGTACCCCTCCTCATATCTGTTTGTAAGGGCTCAGCATGGATCTGAGAGTGAGTAAACAAGAAAAAAGAGACTGGCAAAGTCTCACTAACATGCTGACAGGGAACTGGGGCAAGTGGTACACAGATAGTGCATTCCACAAGAGAATAAGCTTAGGGCTTATCGCTGTATGTTACTCAGATATATACAAATTAGACTGGGTCATAGAGCAAACAAAGGAGTACAGATGGTGCAACAATGAAGCCATAGCACAACAGATGATACAAGGATGGAAGATGGCACAATAAATGGAATCAGAGAGAATACAATGGAAGAGGATGTGCATCAGAAGAAGAGATATAAGTCTGAGGGTAATATATCATTGTACAGGATCAGATAAGATATGAAATAAAGTGTACAGATTGTAACACTGTTGTACTCATCTACATATTTGTGTACTCTCTCACACTACTGTCTCTCAGCATGCTTGACACCTCTCTGCTGCCTATTATCCAGTCCTACACTGTCAGAACCAAGATGCTGACACACATGTAATGCACTTTCCTGCATGCCTTTACCATACCTTCCTGCTCACTATGCTAATTTAATGTGATGGCATAAGAGTGCACCAATTCTGGAGACTGTTGCAATGAACTATTTATTGAGATTGGGGCAGTGTGGAAAATTAGAGATAGATCATTGCAAGGCACAGATAGGCTTATAAGCCAGTAAAGGGAAAGAGCCACCAAAGGACCATCACCCTAAGGTAGGAGAGCATCTGTAAGATGAGAGAAGAGGTGTACCAGATGGTAGAGGGTACACAGAGAAAGAGAGCACTGCATAGAGCAGGTATGTCAGATGAGGGTTGAGAGATACTCACCTCAGTAACATGCAGAAGTGCCAAGGTAATGATGAGGTAGAGAAGATATAGTAAGAGCAAGATAGAGTTGAAGAGGAGCTCAAACCATAAAGAGAAAACAAATAAGGATATGTAAGTATGACCAGCATCATAAGATAGGTAAGAATTGACACTATTGTTTTTGTTCTAATTATTTCTGAGTACTTTATGATTAGTACACATCTTGACTATACAACCTATTATCATTTACTACATACCTTTTCACATGCTTTTACCATGAACCATTTTGGTATTGATAGTATGACATGTGCACTATTGTGCATCACTGTGCATCTATCTATCCAAATCTCCCACACAGACTATGCAGGATTTTAATCATTCGTCACTATACTTTCAGGACTTGTGTGGGACTCTGCTCCCACATTACTGCACTATAAGTAGGAGCTGATATCCCTCAGTTCTGATCATCTGGGATATCTGCCAGGTAAGCTGTAGAACTCTCTCCTTTGTATCTACCAGTACACTAATGTATTTCTGGGGTGTATGAACCAGATTGATTTATAGCACTCTTTCTCCTTTTTCCCCTATCCCTTTTGAGTCACATCTATTTCTAGTGTGTTGCATTCAACCTCAATTCCAGGTTGATTGATTATTGTGGTTTTGTACCTGTGTGCACCTCACATACACTGAGTTCCTGGATATCAACCTTCTTAACCTCCCACTATCAGTGATCATCCTCTGTTGATGTCACTTCCTCATCCTCACCATCCTCTGCATTATTGCATTTGGACTTGCTTCACACCTCATATCTCTCTGGTTTACACAGCTATGCAACTATGTTCTTTTCCATTGTTCCTCATGTGTTTGCAACAGTATTATGTACAAAGAAGCCTGTGGTAATGCAAATGAAAGCCAGCTACTGCCTCTTGATATTATGGGCCATCTTGTGTTGTCTTGGAGCTCACTGAATGTTGTTTGCAGTCTTGTGGTGCTGGTGCTGTGGACATATTGCATTATGCTGAGTGCAGCCTTTTGGTTATTGAGCAGGAAAGAGATGTTGCCAGCCTTGTGCTGCCAGTGCTTGTGTAGTATGGCAGATTCATGGGGATGTGCTAGGCATTTCAGCAAGTAGTGGATCACAGTATCTTTAGGGTTGCCACAGGATGGATGACACAAATTGGCATTCTTCTTGGTGTGATGCAGGTAGTGTCCTAGTTTGGTGAAATTGTGCAGCCATTGGTTTCTGTGGGATGACCCCAGTCATCTTTCCATTTTTTCTCCATGGTGGTAAAAGATGCTTCCCTTATAGCTTGTGATGATCTGTACACTGGTTATCTCAGACTTATCTTTCTTTCTTCTTCTGATACATTCCCCCTTCCATTGCATTCTCTTCTATCCCATTGACTGTGTCATCATCCATCATACTAGCATCATCTTGCCTTATAAGAGCATGATATCACACCATCTATGTTTACCTATTTGTTCTATGACTCGATCTGCCCTCTATATATACTATACAACTTGTGAGAATAAGCCATAAGCTTATCTTCTTGTGGAATTCACTGTTATGTGTATCACTTCCCTCTAGTCCCCCTATCAGTGTCTTAGTGAAGCTTTGCCAGTTGCATTATCTTGTTCACTCACTCTCAAACCCAGGCTTCACCTTAGGCTCTGCTATTTTGTTTATAGGATTCTGGCCAACCTGTGAGGTGTGTGCAAGTGTGATGACACAACAATATTACACATTACACACTTCCACTACCTCCTCATACATCACATGATCTGCCCCACTTCTTACACTGGGATGACACATGTCCCTCTACTTATGGGCATACTTGTGCTTGACTCATCTACACTCTGCTTCAACTCTGCACACACCTACTATATAAGATGGACTCACTACTATACATCTCCTCAGATGTCCATGATATCATCCGAGTGAGTATTCCCCCCCACCTTATCTCTTCATTCACTTATCACATCCCTGCAGCATACTTGAACCATGTTACATCACTTACTGTGCTTGTATGAGACCGGAGTCTGCATATATCCCTAAAGGGAGACCGGGCGCACTCAACTAATAGTTCACACTAAAAGAAGAGGATAACCAGCCATAACTAGCTGGAGTCTATTCGCTATACTAGCAGACCCTATATACTCTAAGGAACGGCACACGGACCAGGTGCAGTAATCTAGGGCAGGACTATGTAAAGTAGAGCGCAGTAAGCTATGGTACCATGCAGCTACCTCATGGTATGACCTCATAGTCTAGAACGTAGCGACTGTAAGTGAGATCTGATAAGGATTAGATAAGATAGAAGAATGAGATAATATCTAATCTAATCAGATCATCAAAAGAAACATAAAAGAAATGAAAATGAATAAAGTGCTAAATGCTTCAAAATATGAAGCCTGACAGCTTGCAACCACTGACCACTGCTGCAGATGCCATCTGTTCTCCTTTTCCCTATTGGGATTACATATATGCTGCTTATTACTTATAATATCATTGTCCTTGCCTGCCCAAACCTATGCATACACAGGTTGCAAAGCAGTAACTACATGAGGCAAATCCCTGAAACCCACTTTACCCCATGCCATTCCAAAATTGGCTTAAATTCAATGCTAAAATACAGGCACAATTTGGTGACCCAGATGAGGCACACATGGCACAGCAGGCTTTACATACAATCAGACAGTTGGGAAAAACTGCAGAAGAATGTACAATAGAATCCTTGTTAATAGCAGCAAAGACACAATATGATGAATACATGTTCATTGACTATTGTAGATGAGGATTAAACATCAACCTTCTGCAGAAAATGTGAGGCCAACACTAAGCAGTGAGGTCACACCAAAGTGCAATGGAGAAAGGAGTATGATAGTGCACAAGGACTAATGCACTGTATAGCAGATATCCCAGATGTACTAAGCTAAGGAATACATGACTAGTGAAGTACAGTATATATAGTAAATAAGTCAGTGCACAGACTGCATGCTGTCACTGTAGGGCAGGCATATGTAAGTAAGATGCACAGCATTGCATAGCATCAATAATTGACTGTGAGAATATAAGTCATATGTGTACAGTAATCAGCCCAATGATGAATGAGTGATGAGTCATAGATAATTGCAAGAGATCTGATAAGATGTAGATAAGATACCTACTATAGATCTCAAGCAATAAGATGAAAAGAAATCATAGAATGAAGAGAAAAATAAGTACATCCTGACAAATACCCCCCTGTTTATGGCAAGATGACTTGATGAGCATAATTGACTCCTGTAGATCCAAAACCACCCTGTCCCCTAATTGTGTCATTAAGTTCCACAACTTTTGCCATGGTAGAACAAGTTGGGCAATACAATCTTTTGCTTTAATGACAAAGGGTGTGTCACTAAAATTGATCAGAAGAATTTTGAGAGGTCCACAATAATCTGAGTTGATAACTCTTGCTCCAGTATAGAGTTTTGACAGCCAATCCACTGTGGGGAGCAATCCATCTGTAACAGTGAACTGGTATAGCCATGGAAATTTGAGTATTGATGAGTTTTTGATCATGACCTGGAATGACAATATCTTTTGAGCTATAGAGAGATTGGGACCAGCTGCTCTTTCAGACCCACTAATTGGGATGGTGGCTTTATCTGAAAGATGTTGTATAGGAAGTGTATGAGTGGTTAGAGATCTGATAGTGGTGGGATTTTGCATATGGAATTCCTTGACCAATTTAGGTACATCTTTTTGAATGGCATTAATTGGTTCCCAAGAATTGGTGTCTGTTGGGTAATTCTACCATTTGATGAGATATTACATTTTCCCACAGTATTCTCTGCTCTCAATAATTCTTTCCACTTCATATCTTTCAACACTGTCTTGGATGATCAGGGGAGGTGGTTCTTTCACTATTCTTTCTGCAATATTGTTGGGAGTGTATGGGAGTAGTTTGACAATATTAAAGACTGGATGAATTTTCATAGATTTGGGTAATGCCAGTTTGCATAAATTATTTAACAGAACTTTGGTGATGGCATACAGTCATAATCTAGCTTTTTTATCAGTCTTCCCATTTGTATATTTGAAGTGTCAAGCCAAACTTTGTCTCTAATATTATATGATGGTGTTTTTCCCCTATGAGCATCATAGTACTTCTTCATGTCATCAGCCACTTTCCTCAGTACTGATTCTGCATCTCTTTCCAAGGATGTTATTAATAATTCAACTGAATTGTATGTTTCCTTGGTTCAAAACCCATATGAGGGTGCTGTCCTGCATTAAGCATAAGCAGTGTGTTCTTTTTTGATGAATTTATTTGGTTATTATAGCAGAATTCAGTCATTGGCAATCAATTCATCCAATCCATTTGATGATGGTTTATGAATAATATTCTATCTCTTGATTTATTTGTTCTGTTTGACCATCTGTCTGTGGATGATATGCCATTGATAATGCTGCCTTGATACCTAACATCTTATTTAACTCCTTCATGACTTGTGACATGAATTGTGGACCTCTGTCAGATAGAACATTTTCCAGTAATCCATGGAGTTTCCAAACATTATCCCTAAATAATCTAGCAACTCCTGCTGTTACTGCAGTGGTCATAGGCATTATGTGGATCATTTTTATGAAATGATCTACCACTACTAGGATAGAATCATAGCTTTGGCTATCTGGTAGCTGCATGATTAGATCTGTAGACATTGTCTGCCAGGGTTTATTTGCTATTTCATTAGGAGTGAGTTCTCCTTGTGGTTTAAAAAGGCATGTTTTAGTTCTTTGGCATATGTCACAACTCTTGACATATCTTCCTACATATGCCATCATTCTGTTCCACCAGAATGTTCTTGACACTAGCTCCAGTGTCCTCCATTGTCTTGGATGTCCTGTGATAGGAGTATCAAGACAATGTTTCACCACTTCTGCTCTGCAACTCTCAGGGATGACTATCTTTCCCTTATAGGTCATAAGTCCCTGTTCATCTTCTCCCCATCCTGCAAATATCACTGTCTTTGCCTCTTCCATAGGCAGTACCTTCTACATCTTGACTTCTTCATCTGTATTCTGAGTGCCCATGATCTTTTGAAGAAGTGGAGAATTTGTGAGTGCTGCATTGATGGTGTGTTTGAAGAATTTGGGTTTCAGCAGTATCACATTTTCATTGTCATTGTCCACCCCCTCTTTATGATCTGAACATATCAAGAGGTGATCAGGTTTGGCTGAGCTCTTTCCTGGTCTGTGGGAAAGGTGTATGTTGAGTCTGGAAAGAAATTAGTCTTTGTTCTTAGAAGCTGAAGCAAGATGAAAGCAAGCTTAGGTCAAGTGCAGTATAGGAGAATCCCTAGATTGTGAAGTTGACAAGACTGGGGTTTAAGACCACCAGGCTTGTCCCTACTTATCCAAAATCAAGTGTCTTAATGATAGTACAAGTAATAAGTCTTAGCACAGTATGTTCATGCAGCAGTTGCCCAAGGCCATATCACTCCATTCAAGGAGGACAGAAAGGATTTTGTGGGTAAAGTGCAGGCAAAAGCCCAAGAAGGAGGAATGCAAACATCATGATTGTGAAGTAAATGTAAACAAGGAGTGGGTAGAAAACTGACTAACTATCTATGTCCCTTTTACAATGCCTATATGCAATGGAGAGCAGCACACAGACCATGCTTAGTAAAATAAGTGTCAGGTGCAGGTGCTGGTGCAAAGAGCATCATGTGTCAACAATAAGGTTCACCAATCAATGATGATTTCCATGCAATCATTGGAGTTATATGACCTGAGACATGTCTGTAGTAAGCTAAAGTAAAGTAGCCACAAGTGCAAGTGAAACAAGAAATAAACAAAGACAAATAAAGATGAGATGAGATGAGTCCTTGCTAATAGTAATAATCCTTAGCAAGTAAATGTAAATAAATAAATGAAGATAAAGGAAATGAGATGCTTTATAGTACTTGGAGCTAAGCTCACACTCTAGTATGTAAATACTAAAGTACTATAAAGGAAAGATGAGTCCTTACTATAAGTTTGAGGTGATCCTCAGCTGTAGTGCAATACTACATTTATAGTAAGTAAAAGAAAAAAGAAAAACAAGTCTGTTACAAGGTGCCTAAACAAGTGCCTCATAACAATATCTGGGATATCTGCTAGTCTAAGTGTGATTGTCCTTTATCTTTTGTTTTAGTTGTTGTTCAGCTTCAACTTCCATTGGCCTCACATATATGGGGATGGAACAACTATGGATGAAGTAAATAAATCCATGTGATATGCCTGCTGGCACAATGCACAGCTGGTAGATGAACAGATAAGATAAGATATGGATATGTTATGAAAGATATACATGATATGTAAGTGTGACCAGCATCCTGAGATAGATAAAATTGACACATTTTGCCCTCATACCTCAGCACCCTTGCATGCTGCTGAGGTAGGTGTTATGAGGCACTTGCTTTGTGTCAGACTCCTACCGCTGACTTTATTCCCTACCGTTATATTATTATTTCTTTTACTTTCTTTTATGTTTCTCTTTAGATCATCTGATAAGATAAGATCTTCATCTTATCTTTTATCTTATCTCATTGGATATCTTACTTACTGTCGTTACGGTCATCTCGGGGATCGTTCCCACAGCTGCTGCGCATCTGTAAGCTGTCTTCCCACACATGCTGCACATCTCACTACTGTAGACCTGCCCTTATGTACTGCGCCTGGTCCGTGCGCCGATCCATAGTACTATAAGTAGAGAGGTAGTTAGACGAATAGACCCCAGCTTGTTACAGCTGGTTCATCCCCCTCTTCTATAGTCTGAGTCTCCTCATCCCTTGGGCTTAGATCCAGGGCAGCTCCTGGTAAGCCTCTCCAAAGGAGAGCAGGGATAAGTCGGGTTCTGGTTGGTCTCACGCTACGGGCTGCCGCCGTAGGCTTGACGATCCTGACACTTTGGCACCTTGTAACAGTTTTTTTTCTGTTTCTTTTTCTTCTTTTCTTTTATCTTACTTACTAGTAAAGTGTAGTATTATTACTACAAGTGTGAGCTCAGCTCCACTTTACTTAGTAAGGACTCATTTTCCTTTTATAGTACTCAAGTATTTACATATTTAAGTGTGAGCTTAGCTCCAAGTACTATAAAGACTTATCTTTTCCTTTCTTTTATCTTTCTTTCTTTATTTACATTTACTTGCTAAGGACTATCACTATACAATTAGCAAGGACTTGTCTCACTTTGACTTTGTTTATATTTGTTTACCTCTTGTTTGTTTTGTGCTTGTGGTGAGCCACTTACTATATCCATGGACATGTCTCAGGTCATGTGACATTGTTGATTACTGTGCAATCTTCAGTCATCCATGAACCTTATGTTATTTGTACTATCTTTAGGACTCTGGTTTTGTATAAGTAGTTGAAGGACTGGTGGTCTTAAACCCCAGTCTTGTCAACTTTGCAATCTAGGGATTCTCCTTTACTGTGCTTGACCTAAGCTTGCTGCAAACTCACTTCACTTTTAAGAACTAAGTCTAAGAATCTCTAAGTCACTCTAAGTGTCACTAAGACATTTTAAACTCATCACTCTGGATCCTCATTTAATCATTGGCAGTATCATCCTCATCACTATCTTGTTGACCCCACTCTTCATTGTGATCAGGAATGTTTATTACACTTATCAAGTGCATACCAACTACCTTGTTACCAGGGGTATTGTTATAGTAGACCTTCCCTAAGACTGTCCAATAGGCCACTCTTAGCAGTAGGTCTCTCTTCTTGTTGAGCAATACTAGTGCCAAAATAGTGACTTGGCTTGGGTTGGAACCAAGGACCTCCTTTACTCCAGGTGGGTGCTCTAACCACTGAGATACCAGGTTTTAGTTAACTGAAGTGCTATTAACATGATGTGAAGCTGTACTATGGCTAGTTCCTGTCTAGAGAGTTAACTACTCTGAGCTGAGAGATAGACAGGGGAGTTTAGCTTATAAGCACATGGTCAGGTATTTGACCTTTGTCAGGACATATGCATTTTTCTATTCACTATATGATTTCTTTTGATCTTATCACTCAAGATTGGTATGATACATCTTTCACAATTACTTATGACTCATCTTCAATTTGTCATCAGGCCACTTACTGTACAGTTATGACTACAGACACTCATTGATGCTGTGCAATGCTGTGCATTGCTTACTGATAGTTCTCACAGATGCTATGCATCTTACTTACATACACCTGCCATATAGTGGCAGCACATGGTCTGTGCACCAATCTCTTTAGTATATATTAGGGCACTCTAGTAGCATGTATTTCTTTTACCTTATACATCTGAGATATCTGCCTACCAGCATGACTCATCTTAGGAGTATTGTCTCATCCTTTCACCTTCACTCCCTCTTCTTATACTTGTGACCTTGCTGTCAGTGTGAGCCCCACAACATTCATCTTCAACATTTCTACCATTCATACACTCTATCTGACATACCTGTCCCTTGTACAGCTGCTCATTCTATTTATGTGTCTCTTCTTCTATTTCACACATCTCTCTCTCTCTCTCTCTCTCTCTTGTGCAGTCATGTCTTTGCCCTGGATGTACATCCTCTGGGCTCTCTATCTCATCGTGGGCCTAGAAGCCTATCTTTATTACTGAATGGTCTTTTGCCCCTTCTCTGGTCTGCCCATTTTTCCACACTATAGGGCAGGTCAATGAACCAGCAAAGGCTATGCAGTAAAGCTATAGATAGTAACCAGTCATAAAGAGGCTGACTGATGTCCACAATAGGTATGGTGATACTCTGCAGCAGGTGTGAGGGAGCTGAGTGAGCATCTGTGTCAGGACAAACTTATTTTCCTTACCATTTTATGATTTCTTTTGATCTTATCACTCAATATCCATACTGTACATCTTGTTTTGATCTTTTGCAATATATCCTGACTCATCTCTGATTCATCATTGGGCTGCTTACTGTACTTATATGATTACAATTCTCACACTATGTTACAAAGCTTCTCACAAATGCTGCACATCTTACTTACATATGCCTGCCCTATAGTGACAGCACATGTTCTGTGCACCAAACTCCTTTACTGTATATAATGTACTTGTATGTAGATAGCTCTCCAGCTTTATACATCTGAGATATCCACTTACCAGCATGACTATCCTTGAGTGTATTGTCTCATCCCTCATCAATCCCCTCTTCCTCTTACACATGTGACCTTGCTATCTAGTGTGTGCCTCACAATCTGCAGTATATGTGAGAAATGAGTCATAGATACTTTGTAATCAGGCTGATTGGAGATCAGATGACATACATACCATTGGACGATGAGTCCTAACAAAATAAACAAAACAATTGAATAGATCATTTAACTAGATCAAGAGTGATAAGAGGATCAGTGGTGATATAATGATAGGAAAAATATAGAAAATATAGAGAAAAATCAGGAGGATTAAAAGGCAGTATGACAGATAAGATGTGATGGATGGCTAAGATGTACAGAGTATGTCAGTAAGGGTGTGCACAGCATTCTGCAGAAATAATGGCCAAAAAACATCAAGGCAGATGGTGTTGCTTTTCTTGACCTTTATACCTACAATATACTGTACATATGGATATTACCTACAAATCACTTCTTTTGTCACTCTTTTGTCATGTACTCTCTCACATCTCCAGTTATATGTGGCCTCCACCTTTTTACATATCTATGAGTTCATCTTGTCTTATCTCTCTTCTACTGGCTACTTGCTGACTGGTTGGTGTTCACACAGGTTTATTTACCTGACCCACATCATTCCCCTTCTGGGGTCTCTTATGTTCTGATAGTTAAGACTCCTTTCCAACTTTACTGTTGTCCTACTATATCTTTTTTCTTCCCTTGCCCCAAAGCTCAGCACATTCTATCATTGCTGAGGTGGGTTCTCAGTTGTGCACTCTTTCTCTCATCTCTGATAGTCTACCTCATTTCTGCACAGTCACTCAATTGTCACTCTATTGTTGTGTACCCTCATGTACCTCTGTACACTCTCTTTCTCTCATCTCAGGTACTGTCCCCTCTGTCTAGCATTTTTCTATCACTGCTGAGTTACTCCATTGTTGCTCTATTGTCATGTACCCTTGTGTACCTCTGTATGCTCTCTTTCTGTCATCTCAGATGTATCTCTCCTTGGACTATGTCCTATGGATTGTATTTCTTATCTTGGCCTTAGAGGCCTCCATCTTTGGTGATGTCATATATTATGTTTTTCCACAGATGACACTACAATGATGGAATGACTCAGGTACTGGTTATACAACATGTGCAGAATGTTGGGATGCATGGCATTGTCTTGATTTTCTCTCCTATCTTCCAATTTTTAAAGTTACTGCACCACAGTACTTCCTCACACATGTTTCTTGCACAATATCTCCAGAACATTCTACTACATTGCAGCACTTACATGGCCTGTACTATATTTACCTCAATAGAATATTCCAGGACTTGGGGTTGTACTATAAAAGAACAGGATACAATACTCACAGCTTTAGCTTAGTCTCTTGTACCACACACTATCTGTATCCTGTGCCTGTCTGGTGCTTTTCCATTTTTCAATCTCATTCTGGTATCTTTCTCAGTGGTGTGCTACACCTTGAGTCTCTGCTATGCTCCTGTATGATCATAGCCACCTGATTAGTGTACTAGTCCATAAAAGGTATCCTGCACTCTGCAGCTGGCAGATATCTCCCAGGGGAAGTGGGCAGAGAGGCCAGCACCCTTTGTATCCTGTGGAAAGCACAGCACCATCAGCCAGCAGGTGGCCAACAGGTACAATGGTGAAGACACAATGATGAGAGTGTGAGGCCAATGCTTGCTAGCAAGGTCACACAATAGTATAAAGGGAAGGAAGAGGGCTAACACCTTAGGATGGAGTCATGCTAGTAAGCAGATATCCCAGATGTATTCAGCTGAAGAGTAACTATGATACAGCTGAAATATGTATACTAGTAGAAACCTGCACAGGGACCATGTTTGTACTGTAGGGCAGGTATATCATATAGGAATGCACAGCATTCCTGTGAATGATCAATAAGTGACTTGCACAGCATCTGTGAGAAGCTTTGTAAGTGACTGTGAGAATATATGTCATATCTGTATAGTAATTAGTCTGATGACGAATGGTGAATGAGTCATGATAGATTGTGATAAGATCTCCTGATGATCTGATAAGATGAGATAAGATATCTCTAGTAGATCTTATGTGATTAAGATAAAAGAAATTGTAAAAGTAAAAGTAAAATAAGTGCATCCTGACAAATACCCCCTCTTATAGGGTGAGATGACTCAGCAAGCATATGAAATACCTGTAGAACCGAAACCTCCTTTTCCTTGTGCAGTATCTTCCAAGGTTTTGACTTTGTGAATATTGGCAATGGATATATGTTCTAGGATGAGTTGAGCAATGCAATTGCCAGGATTGATAATAAAATCATTATCACCAAGATTGACAATGAGTATTTTCAAGGTTCCCCTATAGTCTGAATTGATGACCCCCACACCAATGTGGATAGAGTTCTTGACAGCCAAACCACTGCAAGGTGCAATACATCCATAGCAATGGTCTGGTATAGCCAAGGCAATTTGGGTGTCAACCAATTTTTGACTATACGAGGGAACAATGATTTTCTCAGTGCTGTAAAGATCTAATCCTGCATCATGTTCTGATCATTTGGTAGGTAACTTTGCTGATTCAGATAGTCATTTGATGGGTAGGGAACATTTTGGGATAGAGTGGATGGTGAGAGGGTGTTTCACATGGAATTCTTTAACCAGCTTTGGTACATCCTTGATAATATGGGTAGCTGGTTCCCATGAATTTTTGTCTTCTGGGTAGTTTTTCCATTTGATTAGATATTGAATTTTTCCTCTATGCCATTGACTATTCAATATAGTCTCTACCTCATATTGTTCTACTCCATCTTTGATTATGGGAGGGGGAGGAGTTATGATGATTCACTCTGGAATATCATTTGGAGTGTATGGCAAAAGTTTAATGACATGACAGACCAGATGGATTTTCATAGATTTAGGTAATGCCAATTTGTATGCATTGTTTGACAAAACCTCTATGATTAGATATGGTCTGAGTCTTTTGTGATCCAATTTTTGGTAGGTCTTCCCAATTGGATATTTGTTGCATTGAGCCAAACTTTGTTGCCAACCTTGTATTTGGGTGTAATTCCTTTATGAGTGTCATAGTATTTCTTCATGTCATCAGCCACTTTCCTCAGCACTGATTCTGCATCCTCCTTTGTCCTCTTCATTCCTTCTATGAAATTTTCTACTGAATCAATAGTGGACATCTTGCCTGGTTCAAATCCCATTATTGGATTTTGTCCAGAGTTTATCATGAATGGAGAATATTTGGTTGTGGCATTAACTCTGTTGTTGTAACAAAATTCTGCCATAGGTAGCCAGTTCATCCAACCAGATTGATGGTGATCAATGAAAATGTGGAGAGATTGTTCTATTGCTCAATTGATTCACTCTGTTTGACCATTGGTTTGGGGATGATAGGCTGTAGATAGGGCTGTCTTAATGCCCAGCAATCAATTTAACTCCTTCATCATTTTGGATGCAAATTGAGGACCTCAATCAGATAAAATCTTTTCAGGTAATCCATGATGCTTCCAAATGTTATCCTTGCCACTCCTTCTGCAGTTACATCAGATGTTGTCACCATAGTATGGATCATTTTTGAGAATTGATTGACAACCACAAGTATTGAATCATATCCTTGACTTTCTGGCAATTGTGTGATAATATTGGTAGATATGATTTGCCAGGGATATGATGGTATTTCATTTGGAGTCAATTCTCCTTGTGTTTTCTTTGTGATCATTTTTGTTCTCTGACATATGTCACAACTTTTGATGTATTTTCCAACATAGGCTGCCATTCCCTTCCACCAAAATGTTCTTGACACTATCTCCAGTGTCCTCCACTGCCCTGGATGTCCTGTGATCAGTGTGTCATGACATTGTTTTATGACTTCTGCTCTGCAGCTGTCAGGGACAAGGATTTTGTCTTTGTATGTGAGTAGTCCTTGTTTATTTTGTCCCCAGCCAGCTATCATAGCTGTTTTTGCTTCATCTGCTGACAATTCTGACCACATCTTGACATCTCTGTCCTTCTCTTGTTCATCTGCTATTCTTTGAAGAAGTGGAATGTTGTTTGTCATAATTGCTTGTATGTGATTGGGTTTGGTGAAAAACTCTGGTTTAAGCAATATGACATTCTCATTGTTATTTTCCACCCCCTCTTTATGATCTGCTCATCTTGAGAGGAGATTGGGTTTGGCTGAACTCTTTCCTGGTCTGTGGGAAAGGAGGAAGTCGAACCTAGAAAGAAATAGAGACCATTGAGCCTGGTGATGGTTCAATTTCTGGGCACTCATAAAGTACTCTAGGTTTTTGTGATCTGTGAGGATCATGATGGGACTATCCATTCCTTCTAGATGGTGTTGCCATTGCTCCAGTGTATGTATAATTGCAAGCATTTCTTTGTTGTATATGTCATAGTTTCTTTCTGCAGGAGAAAGGCCTTTGCTAATATATGCCACTGGGTGCCACTTTTCATCATCTCTCAACTGTGACAAAACCACTCCTGTAGCATAGCCTGAACTGTCTGCTTCTACAAGATATGGACAATTGGGTTCAGGAAAAACTAAAACAGGTTTAGAACATAAGGCTATTTTAAGGTTTTCAAAGGAATTTTGTTGTTCCTGATCCCAATGCCACTTGACATCTTTTTGTAGAAGTGAGTTAAGAGGTTTAGCTATATTGGAGAATCCCCTGATAAAATGATGATAGAAGTTTGTGAAACCCAAAAATGAATGGACTTCTGTGACAGAAGTTGGTATATGTCAGGCCACTATTATTTTCCCCATTTTTCTCTTCATTTTCCTCTATTTTCTTATATCTCTACCATCATAGATCTTACAATCACTCCTGATCTATTGAAGTGATTCTCATGGTCATACATTCCATTTCTTTGTCTTTATTGGCTGATGACATGTATGTCATCCAATCTCTGATTGGCCCATTCTATCTTTAGTTATACTTCATTTTCTCACCCTTACTGCACATGCTCACCAATCCTTCTCACACCTGCTGCAGAGTATCACCAATCACTCCCACAGTCACTGCAGAGCCTCAGTCAGCACTTACACATCCCCTCTATTATTAGATATGACATCATTACTATAGTTTCTCATTCCCCAGCCCTATACTGTACTGCATAGTCTGTGCACACTTTAGGGTACTATATATACATAGGACTCCTAGTGGTTTATTCTCCAGTTCTGATCATCTGGGATATCCACTAGGTACAGTACCAATTTTCTACTCTCATCCTTACTCTTCTAATATATCTGAGATATCCACTAGTCAAAGCATGATCATCCTTTTTGTTTTTTTTAGCTTTTCCTCAGTTGTTTGGCTTCAACATAGTGTCGGCCTCACAGTATAGGCCATTTGGCAATTCCTTGAACTTTGACAGGGTCCATCATGATTTTGTCAAAGGATATTTTGAGTTCAAGGTAATTGATCTCCATTTTCTCAATGTCACATTTTTCTGGTTTCAGATATGACTTGTTATCACATAATATCTCCAACACCTCTTCCACTATTTTCTGATGTTCTTCTATAGTTGCCATGAAGATAAGGATATCATCCATATAGACCACTACTTTTCCTCTTGCTATCAACTCTCTGAAGAGATGATTCATCATTGTTTGAAATGTAGCAGGACTATTGGTGAGTCCAAACAACATAATGAGGGGTTCATATAACCCTTTGTTTGTTATGAAGGCAGCCTTCCATTTGTCTCCTCCTTTGATTCAGACATTGTTGTATCCCCATCTGATATTGAGTTTGGTAAAGTACTTTGCTCCTTTGAGTTTATCGATCAATTCTGATATGAGTGGTAATGGGTAGGAATTCTTGATTGTAATTTTGTTGAGCCAATGATAATCTTGAATCAGACATAATTCTCCTGACTTCTTTTTGATAAAGAAAAATGGAGAAGCCACTGGTGATTTTGAAGGTCTGATTTGTCCAGATTTTAGATTTTCATCAATGAACTTTTCCAACTCTTTTTGTTCTGAAAAGGAAAGATTATAGACTTTTCCCATGTGTATCTTTGTGTTTGGTTTCAATTCAATTGCATGATCCCAAGTCCTTTTTGGGGGTAGTTTGTCAAATGATTCTTTTGCAAATACCAATTTGAAACCATGGTATGCTTTTGGTACTATGTCTTTGAAAGATTTCTTTATCTTTCGTTTCTCTGCTTCAATTGCAAGATCCTGAGATATATTGGATATTGATGCTTCAAGTTATGGATCTCCAATCATGATACATAGGACCTTGTCTTCTTTTCCTATCATACCATCATCTTCATTGTCAACTTCCTTCAATTCTGAATCCTTCTTCTTCTTCTTCTTCTTCTTCTTCTTCTTCTTCTTCTTCTTCTTCTTCTTCTTCTTCTTCTTCTTCTTCAACTTGTGTTCCTTTTGTTCTGTGACTACTCTGACATGACATCATCATGGACATCTTGTGAATCTTACCTTGCCTGTTTCCCAGTCTATCTCTGGATCATGAATTTTCAACCAAGTTTCTCCTAGGATGAGATTGACTTTTCCTGGACCTGTTACACAAAATGTAGTTCTTTCTGTGTGATTCTGAATCTTGATTATCAAATCCACTGTTTCTTTTATGGAACTGTTTTCATTTCTGGTTCCATCTATGTCATAGACTGGTATTGCAATTGGGAGTTTCTTTGTACTAAGACAATTGTTCCTTATGAATTCTTCATCTATGTAACATGTTGTTGCTCCTGAATTGACTAAGGCTTGAATAGCAATCACTTGTCCATCTTCTGACTTCTTTACTTCTAGTTCTATCATGGGAAGTTCCACTCTTGTTCCCATGATAATGTGCTTTTCATTTTTGAGAGAGGGCATACTCTCTGATGTCTTTTCTTTCTCAGATTTCTTTTCCAATGCAATGTGGTTAAATATTTCAACCAGGTCACATACATTGGCATGACCAACAGTGCCATCATCAGGTGTAAGAACTGAGAAATGATTGGACAATGTAGTAATATCTACTACTCATCCCATCCAAAACCTCCTTCTTCTTTATTGCCTCATCATTCAGCATTTGCACAAACTCCTCCATGGTCATTCCTCTGATTTGCTCATGAATGGTGTGCAACTTCTCCTTCTTCTTCTTCTGTGGATAGTCCCTTGATATATACCCTTTTTCTCTGCAGTTGAAGCAAATGATTTCCCATTGTCTCTGCACACAATCTACATCCATTGGTACCATATCATTGCTGGCTTTGTGAGATGTTGTAGAAGGATTAGCAGCAGTTGAAGGAGTATTGTGGTTGTATCTGGGTCCCCAGCTTGAGGATCCCCTGTCTGCAACTAATTGTTTAAACTCCCTCATGTGCCAATCCATGCTCTGCACCATCTGTTGCCAGGCCAAATAGGTAGTAGGAGGGGGGTTGATGTTGTAAATTCTTTGATGAAGGTCCATGTTGAGTCCTCTCTTAAAGCAGTCAATGAATGCTTCATCATTGTATTTTGTTTTTGCTGCTATCAAGAGGAATTCTGTGGTGAATTCTTCCACTGTTTTACTCCCCTGATGTAATTTGTGTAATTGTTGTTGCATAATTTGGGCTTCATTGGGATCTCTGAATTGTGCCCAAAGTTTCATGTCAAAGTCTACCCAATTGATAAATGGTTTGGGATATAGAGGATTGTTTGGGTTGGCTTCATGTAGTCACTGTTTAGTGACTACCAGATTTCTCCAGGCTTCTGTGCTTCCTCCTATCATATATGATAGGGCATATGTGATTCTGTCACTGTTGACCCATGTCTTGTTTGCTGCAAATACAAGAAATAGTCCTTGTATAAAGGAATCAAGTTTGTCATGCTTCCCCAAGTATGGAGTAGGTGACAAAACTTTTACCTGGTGTTGGGCAAATATGTGGCCTGTGGGGGTGGCAGTGAGGCCAGAGATATTTGTTGAATGTGGCATTTGGATTTGGGGGCAGATAGCATCAATGTTATCCTGGCCAAGGATTTGGTAATCTTGACCAATGCATTTCACATTCCCAATTGATGTGTTTGTTGTTGTTGCTGTGCCAGTTTCAACTGTTTGATCTTGTGTCTCATTATCTCCAAGGTATCCTCCAGATCCACTATTCTTGTTGCCATTGGTGTTATGTAGTCAGTTGTTTCCATTCTTTCTTCTGAGGAATCTTCTATAATGGGTTGTGGTTCTTGAGGTTGCCAATTTGAGGGACCACTCATCTGTTGATTTCTCCTCTAAAGATGAATGTTTGGGGGAGAGAATTGTAATATGGGCTGGTTCATTCCCAGTAGTGTGGAAAGAAATGCCACAGGAATTCTTCAGGATGAGTGGTGTAGTATTGATTATGGAGTTTGAACAACCAGATGGCTTGTTGACAGCAGTGTTCAAAGGGATTGCTGTAATAGTGGATAAGGGCCTGGGAGGTGTGCAGTCAAGTGGGTGGGGGTAGAGAGGAGGTAAGTCTGGCATAAGATTTGCCTGACCTAGTCCTCTTTTCTGAGCATAGTATTCTCAGAATGGTGAAAGGTACAACTGCATGAAGTGAAAACTCTTTGTTCCTTTTTCAAGGGAACAAGCCTTTCAAATGCAGAGTGGAATGTGGAGTATAGTAGTTGTACTAAGTACTATGGCTACCACAAAAGTGATCATTTTATAGTAAAATTTTATTGTACTCCTGGTCCAAATGGTTGTCAGGAGGTTTTGCAGTGCCCCAGTGAGTGGTAGACACCCTTGCACTACCTGCTGAGGCAATGTAAGGCCCAGTACTGTAGCTGAACTACAAAAAATTTGAAACCATAAAACAGATACAATGCTCTCTTGAGCAAGGGGAAAGAGAGGTAAGGATGAAGGGGATTGACAATGTGTGTGAGGTTGCAAGGGGTGAGAGCTGAATACAATTGTGAGGCTGACACTTGCTAGCAAGGTCACACAAGAGTATAAAGGGAAGGAAGAGGGCTAACACCTTAGGATGGAGTCACACTAGTAAGTGGATATCCCAGATGTATTCAGCTGAAGAGTAACTACAATACAGCTGAAATATATATACTAGTAGAAACCTGTGCATGGACCATGTATGTACTGTAGGGCAGGTATATCATATAGGAATGTGCAGCATTCCTGTGAATAGTCAATAAGCAACTTGCACAGCATCAGTAAGGATGTGCAGCATCTGTGAGAAGCTTTGTAAGTGACTGTGAGAATATATGTCATATCTGTATAGTAATTAGTCTGATGATGAATGGTGAATGAGTCATGATAGATTGTGATAAGATCTACTGATGATCTGATAAGATGAGATGAGATATCTCTAGTAGATCTTATGCAATTAAGATAAAAGAAATGGTAAAAGTAAAAGAAAGATAAGTGCATCCTGACAGAGAGCACAGGTTGTTGATTTTTACCTATCTTATGATGCTGGACATACTTATTTCTTTTTCTCTTTATTGTTTAAGCTCCTCTTCAACTCTATCTTGCTCTTACTATATCTTCTTTATCTCATCATCACCTGACCTCAGCACTTCTGCATGTTGCTGAGGTCAGTATTGTTGAAGTGCAACAATCAGCACAGCAGTCACCTGAGGCTGAGGCACTCCATTCAAGGAGGCAAGAGGGAGAGGGTGCAAGCACATGGGGCAAAAGTCCATAAAGAAGACATTACAACACTGACATAGCACAGAATATAGTAAGATGCAGTGCACAGACCATGCTTATGTAAGTAAAGTGTGGGGCATGGGTGCTGGAGCAAAGAGCAAAAACCCCATGTCAACAAGTATCTCTTCTACTCTCTTGCCTCTCTTCTGACATACCTGCTCTATGCAGCACTCTCTTTCCTCTGTCTACCCTTGGCCATCTGGTACACCTCTTCTCTCTTATATCTCAGATATGGCAGTTTTACCCTCTCCTCTTAATCTGATGGGTTTTAGCCCTTCTCACAATCTCAATCAGTTTTTGGCTTAATGCCTATTTTTATGTTATAGTCTTCTCTCTGTTTGCTGCCCTGCCCAGATATCAACATGGATGACATCCAAATCTTCACCAAACAACTTGAGGAACATAGACAAATTGTTGCTGAAGTACTTGCAATACTATGCAGCAACAAATTGTACCTCAAACTGGAGAAGTATAACTTCAGGAACAAAGAGATTGATTATCTAGGACTCAAAATATCTCTGGATAAAATCATAATGGATCTTGTCAAAGTCTGAGGTGTCATGGACTGGCCCACTCCCACCTCCATCACAGAAGTACAATCCTTCTCAGGATTCACCAACTTCTACCATCACTTTATCAGAGGATTCTTGGAAATGACCAAACCTTTGTATTCCTTACTTCAATAAGATGTCAAATGGCACTGGGATATGGAACAAAAGAGTCTTTTCAAAGTCTTAAAGATGCACTCTGTTCTGAACCCATACTAGTTTTCCCAGAACCACACAGACCATACCTTGTTGAAGCTGACAGCTTGGGATATGCCATGGGTGCTGTTCTTTCTCAAATGTGCAATGATGATAAATGGCACCCAGTTGCCTATATCAGCAAAAGTCTTTCCCCTGCTGAATACAACTATGATATATACAACAAGGAAATGCTTGTGGTGATTCACACTTTAGATCAATGGTGTCATTATCTTGAAGGAACTCCAAATCTAGTTGAGATCCTAACCAACTACAAAAATCTAGAGTACTTTATGAGTGCCCAGAAATTGAACTGTTGCTGGGCCCTGTTACAAGGCACTTGTTTAGACACCTTGTGACAGACTTGTTTTTCCTTTTTCCTTTTACTTATTATAAATGTAGTACTTCATGACAGCTGAGGATGGCCTCAAACTTATAGTAAGGACTCATCTCATCTCATCTTTGTTTATCTCTTGTTTCACTTGCACTTGTGGCTACTTTACTTTACTTTAACTTACTACAGACATGTCTCAGGTCACATGACTCCAATGATTGCATGGCAATCATCATTGATCAGTGAACCTTATAACCTGTACTATCTTTAAGACACTTGATTTTGTATAAGTAGGGACAATCCTGGTGGTTGCAAATCCTGGTCTTGTCAACTTCACAATCTAGGGATTCTCCTATACTGCACTTGACCTAAACTTGCTTTCATCTTGCTTCAGCTCTGAAGAATGAAGTCTAAGATCCCTAAGTCACTAAGTGTCACTAAGATATCTTAAACTCATCATCTTGGATCCTGGATTAGTCATTGGTGGTATCATCCTCATCATTATCTCATTGATCCCACTCTTCATCATCATCAGGAATGTTTACTACACTGATCAAGCACACAACAATTACCATGTTACCAGGGGTATAGTTATCACAAGCTTTCCCTAAGACTGTCCAGTAGACTGCCACTCTTAGCAGATATATTAGTAAGTAAAACTAAAGGTGAATAGACACTACTGTATGTTGAAGTGTGAAGTTCTGTGCAGCAGTCATCTAGGTCAGGTCATTCCAATGAAGGAGGATGAAAGGGAAATGGTGGGTAAAGCTCAGGTAGAAAGGCCAGAGCAGCCAGATGTAACAGCAGGATGATTGAATAGATGTAGTAAAAGAGTGTATCTCCATGCTGAGGAGTGAGACTGAGAAGTCAACTACTAAACTATGTCCCAGAAAGAGTCCCTCAGTACCTAAGTGAGGCATGCACAGGCCAGGGAAAAGTTCTGTAAGATGTGTGTGCTCACACAGATGACAAAGTGTGGGAGTGATCAGCAAGTACCCAACACATGATAAGTCAGGTGATAGATAAGGAGCAATCAGCACATCAGATGAATTCCAACATCCCCATGCTGGAGCAACTGGTAAGTAAACATAAGTGAAATAAAAGGGAACTGGGCAGAGGAGCAGATTTGACAGAGGTTAAGAGGTAATGCATAAAGTAGGGTGCATTCAGAAGTGGCAAAGAGTGGCCAAGAAAAGAGATACTTACACTCTTTTACTACATCTATTCAATAATCCTGCTGTTGCTTCTGGCCACTCTGGCCTTTCTACCTGAGCTCATTTCCCTTTCATCCTCCTTGAATGGAATGACCTGGCCTAGGTGACCACTGTGCAGAACTTTGCACTTCAACAGGTTATGGGCCCTGGTGCACCATTAGAATAGTGTGGCTATCCCTAGATTGTGCTAGGGGTCTAATGGGCATTTGCCCTAGTGGGAGTGATGAAGTTAAGGTCAAATACCTGACCCTGTACATGAGCTACTACACTTTTGTAGCAGAGTTACCACTCTACAGTTGTCTCTGAGGTACAGCTTCACATCATGCTATTAGCACTTCAATTAACCAAGGCCTGGTAGCTCAGTGGGTAGAGCACCCACCTGGAGTAAGGGAGGCCCTGGTTCAAACCCAAGCCAAGTCACTATTTTGGCAATTGTGCTTCTAACACTGTACCTAGCAGATATCCCAGATGATCAGAACTGGGGAATATTGCTAGGAGTCACATAGTATATATAGTATGGTACTGGAGGGCAAGTCAATGAACTAGCAAAGGCTGTGCAGTGAAGGCAAAGGTATAGATATAAACCAATCATAAAGAGGCTGATGTCCACAGTAGATGTGGGAATGATTGGTGATACTCTGGAGCAAGTGAGAGAGAGCTGAGTGAGCATCCACAGTAAGTATGAGAAAATGAGTCATAAGTGGTTTGTAACCAGGCCAATCAGAGATTGGGTGACATACACATCATCTGCCAATGAATCCTAAAAGAATAAGTACAAGACTGAATAGATTGCTTCACTAGATCAAGAGGAATCAGAGGACCAGTGGCAATATAAGCATAGGAAAAATATAGAGAATATCTATATATAATAATGGGACAAGGAATGGCAACATGTGGTTTTTCATGTCCAAAGTGCCACTACAAAAAAGTTGTGGTGTGGTGTGCATGACAGTGTAGCAGAAAATTCCTGCACATGCATGCACTCACACAGCAGTGTGGCACTGCTGCACAGCATGTCCACTCACACTGCTGCTCACCACTGCCATTTACTGCATCCATGGGCTGCTCATCACACCTGAGCTTCTACCCCCACACTGAATGCACTTGGCTGCTCACCACTGCCATGTGCTGCATAGGCTGGCTGCATATCTTTTTTATTATAACAAAAACCAAATTGCATCAGGGAGCTGACCCAATGTGTGATCCCCACAGACTATGTGGCCCTGCAGCCACACACCCTCCCTCCCATGCCACCACTGTACCAGCATGGTGCAGCAGCTTGCTGCCTTGCTGCCTACATCCACTCAAGATGATGTGGGCAGCTGGTACATCCCTCCTCCTATTCCCACATGTGCACCCACATTTCTGATGTGTCAACAGTGTGGTGGAGATTGTGTGCCAGTTGTATGTCTGTGAGGTGACAAGTATCAGGTCAGAGGGCCAAATGGACATCATGCTCAGTATGAGTGTTTTTTGTGTGTGTTGAGGGACCCACTATTTTGGTATGTACTCTCACTTGACATGGCATACCCACTCAGTGTGGTGTACATCATCAGTGCACCCATCTTCATCTTCACTCTGCAGCACTGCACAGGTACCATCCATTATGCACATGCTCACAGTGCCAATGCTGTTGGATCCACAAGTAGAGGCACTCTCACTGCATGCCACACTGCTCACCAACCTGTGTGTGTGCAAGAGGTGGACCTACATGCTGTGGGGTTTAACCCTGCAGTGGTTGTGCACTGGCTGGTCAGCACAGGCAGTGCACACAAGTATCAGGACATGCTGGTGCAGTACTTGCAGGTGCACAGGCTTGCAGGGTGCAGTGGTATCCCACCCACAGAGGAGAACTATACAGTGGGGTGGCAGGCTGCAGGTGTGGTGTGGATGCCACCAAGCATGCACACAATGGGCAGGTGCTGCCCAATCATGCCCATGGACATAATGAGCATTGTGGAGGTGTCAGGCATGGGCATGGTTGGGGACTCAGGGTGCATGGAAGTGCTAATGATGGCATGGGAGTGGGTTGAGGCTGAGGGTGAAGGGGGTCAGGAAGTACTACCCCCACAATACACAACTGACCACCATGAGCTGCACTGTGCTCAACCATAGTGCATCCCCCCTCCTTGCATCTTGCTCACTGCTGACATGTTTGTTGGCATGTCTGTTCCATAGCCAGCTGCCAGCACTGCCCTAATGAGCATGATGACTTCCCAGACATGCACCAGCCCGTCACAAATGTGCATGTCAACCAGATACCCACATCCACCACTATGTGTGTGCACTAGCACCTGCCCACAGTCAATGCACCTGTGCTGCAAGGACATCACACATGACATCCTGCCTGAGGTATGTGCTGGCATGCCCTTTGTGTACACATGCACCATGCATGAGGTACTCCACCTGGGAAGCTGCAGTGGTATGCACTGGCAGATAGACATTGTGCACTCTTTTTCCTTTCTTTCATTCATCCTCAACTCACATAAAATCCCTATAACATGCAACATGACAGGTATAATGGACACAGACAATGCAATGCATATGTTCTGTCAATAGAACCATTGATTATATTCAAATTTGTGCCTATTGTTCATTTACTTCTGTTTAGATCTAGCATTGCTTCCCTGTATTCTGCTAAGAGCGGCCTATTGGATGGTCTTAGGGAAGTTCTAAAATGTTACTCCTGGTAACCAAGGTTTGGATATTGGCTTGATGAACATAATAGAGATTCCAGATGACAACGAAGAATGGGATTAACGATATAGTTATGAGGATGATTCCACCAATAACAATACGAAGATCCAGTTTGACTTTAGCGTAAGATGTCTTAGTGACTTTAGAGTTCTTAGACTTAGTTCTGAGAGAGAAGCGAGGTTGTAGCGAGCTTAGTTCAAGCGCAGTGTAAGGAGAATCCCTAGATT
>QLPN01021626.1:126595-158989 GCA_003314395.1 Albatrellus ellisii
ACTATAAAAGAGAAAGGGAAAGATAAGTCCTTACTAAGTAAAGTGGAGCTAAGCTCACACTTGTAGTAATAATACTACACTTTACTATAGTAAGTAAGATAAAAGAAAAAGAAAAAGAAAAATAAACACATTACAAGGTGCCAAAGCAAGTGCCTTGTAACATATTCTCTGTTGCAACATATATATACAACTGTAATCACATCCTATTAGTTGATGTTACAATACAACAGGTATTTGCCATATCTTGGCATTTTGCAAACCTCTTGGTGAGTTCTGTTGATACCATATTTTTAAACAATAACATGTTGGGTGGATTTTTTTTTCTGTATTCAATCTGTATGTTCAACTATTGAATGACACTGTATCCATGATATTTTCTCACCTCCTGTACCTGTAGCTACATGGGTCCATGGGTTGTCCAGTCTACAATAATAACCATACAGTTAATGTTTCTATTTTGCTTTTTGTTTTCACATGTTTTTTTGTCCTTCTATCTATATGTAATCTACAATAATCCCATGCACCATAATTGCTATTGGTATGGGTTTTCATGGGTGAGAGCCAGTGATGATCAATAGGAATGACAACAGGGATGGGGACAGGGCAAGAGACATGGACAATGTCAGGACACATTTGTGGCCTTTCATTCCCTTTTCTTTTATTTTACATTCTTATCATTTTCCTTGTTCTGATAGGATAGGATAATCTTATCTTTATTTGTCATCATCTTATCTTATCTTATCTTATATTACTTCTGTCACTGTGTGTTCTGGGTTCTTCTGGGTGAGCCTGGACTCATGGATGCTGTGGTCTCATACTGTCTGACTTGCCCTGTAGTACTGACCTGTGGTCCATGTGCTGTAGTACTTACTATTGTTATGAGGCACTTGCTTAGGTACCTTGTAACATTTTTCATTTTCTTCATTTTCTTTATTTTCTCTTATATTTTACTTACTATAAGTCTAGTATTAACTACAGCTGTGAGCTTAGCTCCTACTTATAGTAAGGACTCATTTCCTTTCTCTTTATAGTACTTTAGCATCTACATACTAAAGTGTGAGCATAGCTCCAAGTACTATAAAGACTTATCCTTTTCATTTCTTATTTTTCTTTATTTATTTGCTAAGGACTATTACTATACAATCAGCAAGGACTCATCTTATTTCATCTTTGTTTATCTTTGTCTACCTCTCATTCATTTTGTGCTTGTGGCTGAGCCACTTACTATACCTATGGACATGCCTTAGGTCATGTGACTTTGTTGATTGCTGTGCAATCATCATTGATTCATGAACCTTATCTACTTGTACTATCTTTAGCATGCTGGATTTGCATAAGTAGTTGAAAGACTGGCAGTCTCAAACCCCAGTCTAGTCAACTTTGCAATCTAGGGATTTTCCTTTACTGCACTTGACCTAAACTCACTACAAACTTGCTTTGCTCTAAGAACTAAGTATAAGATCTCTAAGTCACCCTAAATGTCACTAAGACATCCTAAACTCATCACTCTGGATCCTCATTTAGTTATTGGCAGTATCATCCTCATCACTATCTCATTGATCTCTCTTCATTGTTATCCAGAATACTTACTATGCTTATCAAGTGCATACCCACTACTTTGCTACCAGGGGTATTGTTGTTATAGCAACCAATCCCTAAGACCTGTCAGGCTGCTATTATTTCCTCTATTTTTTTCTTCATTTTTCCTATTTTTCTTACATTCCTATCATCATAGATCTTATAATTGCTTCTGATCTATCAAAGTAATTCTCACAGTCATGCATTCCATTTGTTCATCTTTATCAGCCAATGACATGCCAGTTGTCTCATCTCCGATTGGCCCACTTATGAAGTAGTTATGACTCCTTTTCTCACTATTGCTGCAGAATCTTACTTATTGTTCCCACCCTGACTGTGGGGTGTTTACTTATTGTTCTCACTGTTACTATGCTTATTGTACAGCACTGATGTGTCCCTTCTATTATTAGCTATGACCTCATCTATTTTTATTCTCATACTCTGGCCCTCTAGTGTATAGCATGGTCTGTGCACTGATTCCAGTACTATAAATGCAATAGTCCACTTATTGTTTTATCCACAGTTCTGATCATCTGGGATATCCACTAGGTACAGTACCAGTTCTCCTTTTGTCACTATGATATACTAATATACCTGGGATATCTGCTAGTCAAAGTGCAATCATCCTATTTGTTATTTTAGTTTTCAATTGTTTAGCTTGACTTCTATCAGCCTCACATTATTTGTCTTCTACCAGTTACTCACCATGCCAGTAAGTCTTTTGCATGGGTTTATTTACTTGACTCATGTCATTCCCTTGATGGGATACTCCTTATTCTTTATGGTTAAGACTCCTCCACAACTCTATCATCATCTTACTATATCTTCTCTGCTCTTTCATCCCCAAATCTCAGCACTCTTCTATCACTGCTGCAGTGGGTTCTCTGCTGCACACTCTCTCACTTTCCTCTCTGACCAGTACCTCATATTGGCACAATCATTCTTTCCATCTCATGTACCCTCTATCTTGTATGTGCTCTATCTCTCTCTCTATCAGCATGTCTACCACCTGGGACTATGTTGTGGGTATTCTGCTTGATATCTGTCTCTTGGAGCTGTGGATCCAATATCAGATGCTCATCAACTATGGAGTTTTTCATGCCTGCCTGACACTGCAAGGCCAGACTGCTGATGAGCACAGCTGTACAGTTTGTTGGCATCAATAGTTCTCACCCCCAGGCTTCCCTACATAGCAGGCATCCAATACCAGAGGAGCCAGGAGAAAGATAATTCAAAGAAGGCATGTGATTTGAGGGTGTAGTACCCAGTTGCAACACCAGCCGAGGGCAATGTGGCACCCCCACAATGTTGTCAGGCCACTATTATTTTCTCTATTTTTCTCTTCATTTTTCTCTATTTTCTTATGTCTATATCATCATAGATCTTACAATTGCTCCTGATCTATCAAAGCAACTCCCATGGTCATGTACTCTTTCTCTTTGTCTTTATTGGCCGATGATGTGTATGTCATCTGATCTCTGATTGGCCTGTTCTATATTTAGTTATGACACCTTTTCTCACACTTACTGTGCATGCTCACCAATCCTTCTCACACCTGCTGTGGAATATCACCAATCACTCCCACAGTTGCTGCAGAGCCTCAGTCAGCACTGACGTGTCCCCTCTATTATTAGATATGATGTCATTACTTCATTCTCTCATTCTCTGGCCCTATACTGTACTGCATGGTCTGTGCACGCTCTAGGGTACTATATATACATAGGACTCCTAGCAGTCTACTCCCCAGTTCTGGTCATCTGGGATATCCACTAGGTACAGTACTCTTCTCTCCTTTTATTTACTATACTCTAATACATCTGGGATATCCGCTAGCCTAAAGCACAATTGTCCTTTGTTTTTAGTATTCCTTCAGTTGTTCGGCTTCAGCTTTGTGTTAGGCCTCACAATTGATCAGAACTCCCTCCCCTGCCACACCTTTCCTCTTCCCCCCTTTCCTGCAGACAGGTATTTTCACCACCAATTTGTCTGCAACCCTTTCTACACCATAGGCTTCATGCACAAACCAAAGCATGAACAAAAGCATTTCCACTGTGCTCTCTTCTTTCCTCGCCCTCCTCTCCATTTCTGTCAACACTGCAAGTGGCAGAAACATGAGAGTGAGTGTATCTGTAGCTTGTGGACCAAAGTCTATGTCCCCTGCTCACCTTCCTCTACCCTTCAAATTGTTGTGGGTTGTTACAGTGTTCACCCCCTACACCTCCACCTCACACCCAGTGACATCCTCCACAGCACACACATGGTGGACACTTGGAGTAGAGCAGTCGATATGCAATCATGGACATTCTGGGAGGACCTTGTATGATACACTGATTCCTGGGAACTTGGTGGGTCTTCTGACAGCTCAGGGACTGCCTGCCCCTTCTACACACTGCCTTCATCCCCACCACACTCGCTCTAGGACAGAGTGTCTTTTAGACAAAGGTCTAAACATCAATTTCTACTCACTCCTCCCTGTCACCCACCCCTCCACCACTTGCCTCCATCTCAGACATCGCCTTCTTGCTTGGCATGTGCACATTATCATTCAATGTCACAACAAACCAGTGACAAATTACAAATGGTTCCCCTTTTGGATCTTTCCCAATCTGAGATCAGAGCAGTGGAAGAATCAGGACAGACAGTACCATATTAAGTACCCTCCTCTCCTTTTCAGATCCTTGCTCTATCAGTACTACAACAACCCTTCCCTTGTCCCTCCCCCAGTCCTCCTAGAATTAGGAGCTAACCCTGATCATGCTTTCCACATCAACCCCCACCATCATTTCACATCTTACATTGCAGGGGGTCCCCAAATGTCTACATATTAGCGTAGACATATCTTCTTTCAAGATCTTCATTGTTTTTGTGTTTGTCTGTCTTATCATCTGTGCATTTTATTGAAGAATATAGTGCTTCTGTTGTATGACTGAGCGTGCCATCGACTTGACATTGCTCAACCACAGAAGTACTGGAACACTTATAGAAATCATCAGACAGATCATTGGTCAATCTGTCTCAAGACAACCAGTGGAACACATGGAGCAGGAGACAACCATCTCCTCCAGCACACAGGGAAGACAGCAAGGAGCCAGAATCTCACTCAAGGAATTGATTTGCGAGTTTAGGAGATCAAGAACCATCAACATCACAGCACTTAGAATCCAAAATCAACAGTCTTGGTACAGCCTTAGCAGCAACTCTAGTACCTCCATCAGCTCCATCTGCTCTTATGGATCAAGAGCACGAACCACCGACTTTTGTGGAGATGATGAGGATGATCGAGAATCAGCAGAAGTTGCTGATTCAACAACAGGAAGTGATGATGAATCTGATGACATGCCTAACATCAGGAGAAGGAGGTCCCTCTTTAGGATCAGGAACTGGCATCTCACCCTGGGTCCATCTACCCAAAGTTCATGTCACAGAACCAACTCCTTTTGATGGTGACAAAAAGAAATTCCAATCGTTTTTGGATCAAATCTATCTTGTTCTTTGAGCACACCCAGAATACAAAGATGAAGACAAGGTGACAGTCATATTGTCTTATATCAAAGGAGGATATGCAGAAGAATGGAAGAAAGGGGTACTATGAGAAATGGAGGCTTACAGAATAGAGCCTCATAAACATGACGAGCTGTTCAAAAACTTCGATGAACTCCTGACAATGATGAAGATCACTTTTGGAGATCATAACAAAGAACAGATGGCACAGCAAAAATTAATGACTATTTCACAGGGAAATCGTCACATAGAGGAATATATCACTGAATTCCTCTTATACAAGACAGCATCTAGATATAATGATGGGGCATTATGCACATTGTTCAAGAAAGGGATGAATCGTCCCCTTCTCCAGTCTTGCTATGTCGAAACACCTCTCCCTGGTGATTTAGATGGATGGATGAGATGAGCAAGAATCAGGGCATATGCATATCAGGATATGCAGAACTTCAAGTTGACTTGGGGGTGAAGACAGACGCAGCAGCAACAATATGGAAGACAGCAGGGGCAACAACAACATAACTTCACCCCTCATCAATTCATGTTGATAGCCATACCTGCTGGAGAACCCATGGATGTTGACAGAGCTCAAGGACCATGCCCTCAATTATGCTTCAATTGCAGCAAAGAAGGACATTTTGCTAGAGAATGTCCCAAGCCAAGACGCCCTCAAGGGCAACAACAACAGGGAAGAGGGAATGCAAGGACTCTTCAAGAGATGTGTGCACTGAATGAAGCAGACTTCTTGGCTGAGATGCAGAAGGAGTTCCAGGCACATGGTCTCAGATTGAATGATCCAAATGGCTCAAAGAGTGGAGCACCACAGTTGGGTTTTGGGTTGGACAGGAACTGAGCATGAGTTTGCCATCCTATAATAGGTTTTCTATGCTTCAGACTGATGATACAGACGTTGATCATCTCAATGCTTGTACCCAAATCTATTTAACACACATTGTTCCATCTCCCTCTCAGTCTGAAGTGAAGCCTCAAGTGCAACAGGTTATTTCTCCTGTCAAGAAAAAAGAATACATCAGAAGAACATTATTTGATGTCACCAGTTTCCCTGAAATGAAACTCAAAATCAAAACAGTGGACACTGGAGCAATTCTAGAAGTTGATGCTCTCCTTGATTCAGGTGCTACTGGATTATATGTCAACAAAGAATTTGTCAAGAAAAACAACTTAAACACAAAAAAATTGGCAAAACCTATTCCTGTCTACAATGTTGATGGATCGCTCAATCATGGAGGATCTATTGAAGAGATGATTGATTTCATCATGACTATTGATGGTCATACTGAACACACTACCTTTGCAGTCTGCAATTTGGGCAAGAAGAATGTTCTTGTCGGTGAATCATGGTTGAAAATCCATAACCCTGAAATCAACTGGCTACAGGGAAAAATACATTTCACCAGATGTCCATGCAGATGTGAAGTACACCTCAAAGCTGACAGACAAGTCTGGAAATCAAACAAAAAGCTGATGTAACAGCAAAATCAAACAATACATCAAGAAGCCAAAGAAAGGATCACAGCTGAAGAAGGAGATCAGATATTGATGGTCATGGTCAACCAGAAGGAAATGGAGGCATCCATTCAAAATATTAGCCAAGAACTTGCCATCGAAGCAGAAAAGAAGAAGTTGAAGAAGAATTTTGAAGACATCATACCCAAAGCATATCATCATTTCAAATGGGTATTCGACAAAGAAGCCTTTGATTCTCTTCCTCCAAGATGTCCTTGGGATCATGCAATTGAACTTAAACCAGGTGCAAAACCATTGGCTGGTAAAGTCTACAATCTTTCCTTGGATGAACAGAAACAATTGGAGTTGTTTATTGAAGAAAATTTGAAAAGTGGTCATATTCATCCTTCAAAATCTCCCATGGCATCACCTTTCTTCTTTATCAAAAAAAAATCTGGAGATCTTCGACCTGTTCAAGACTATCATAAGCTCAATGACATGACAATCAAGAATAGCTATCCCCTTCCTCTTATTTCAGAATTGATCGATCATCTTCAAGGAGCTTGATATTTTACCAAGATGGACATTTGATGGGGCTACAACAATGTCAGGATCAAAGATGGTGATGAATGGAAAGCTGCCTTTGTCACCAACAAGGGTTTATTTGAACCTCTTGTCATGTTCTTTGGTCTTTGCAATAGTCCAGCCACCTTTCAAACAATGATGAACCACTTGTTCCATGGTCTCATCTCATGAGGAGTTGTGGTGGTTTATATGGACAATATCTTGATTTTCACAGCAATGTTGGAGGAACATCACAAGGTCACACAGGAAGTCCTTCAAATACTCACTGATAACAAGCTTTATCTCAAACCAGAGAGATGTGAGTTTGAACAGACATCTATCAACTTCCTTGGTCTCAAGATCTCTTTTGACAAGATTGCTATGGATCCAGTCAAGGTACAGGGTATCAAAGACTGGCCAATTCCACAGAACCTTCATGATGTTGGCTCATTTTTGGGTTTCTGCAACTTTTATCATCATTTTATTCTTGGATTCTCCAATATTGCTAAACCCTTGAATGAACTTATGCAGAAGGATGTCAAGTGGCATTGGAATGAAGAACAGCAATTGGCATTCACTCACTTACAAGATGCTGTGTGCTCTGAACCAGTTTTAGTATTTCCAGATGAGTAGTATCCATTCAGAGTTGAAGTGGATAGCTCTGGTTATGCTACTGGTGCAGTTCTTTCACAGCTTTGACAGGATAACAAGTGGCACCCAGTTGCTTACCTCAGTAAGGGTTTGTCTCCTGTTGAGCATAACTACGACATATATGACAAGGAGATGTTGGCCATCATCTGTGCTCTGGAAGCATGGTGTCATTATCTTGAAGGTTCCATTCACCCTTTTCAGGTCATCAGAGACCACAAGAACTTGGAATACTTCATGACAGCCCAGAAGCTCAATTGTTGTCAGGCTTGTTGGTCTCTCTATTTGTCTTGCTTCCAGATCAATATGGTCCACAAACCTGGTGCTACCAATGTTTGCCCTGATCTCCTCTCAAGACATTCAGATGATAAGAAGGGGGTAGAAGATGACAACAAGAACATCATCTTGCTCAAGCTGGAATTTTTCAAACACAAAATTTCCCTTGCAGCACTTAGCCCTCCTATCTTGAAGAGAATTATGGATGGACAAAAAGAAGACCACAATTATATTGTTTGGGACAAGTTGGATGCAGACTTGAGGAAAACTGCAATGTTCACACATTGGAGTGAAGATGAAAAGAAGACACTTTTCTACAATGGGAAACTCTATGTTCCAGAAACAATGTACACTGAACTGATGAAAACCTGCCATGATTCACCTCTTGCAGGACACCCAGGTTACAAGAAAACCTTGGAAATGGTACAATGACATTTCTGGTTCCCTAATATGGCATCATACATGGAGAAATATGTCAAAGGATGTGATTTATGCCAAAGAATGAAGACTTTCCCTACCAAACCACAAGGAGAGTTGATGCCTAATGAAATTCCCTCACGTCCTTGGCAAATCATCTCTACAGATCTTATCATCAAATTGCCTGAAAGCCAAGGCAATGATTCTATTCTCATGGTCATGGATTGTTTCACAAAAATGATTCATGCTATTCCAATGACAGAAATGATTACAGCAGAAGGAGTAGCATGCCTTATGAGAGATCATGTTTGGAAACATTATGGTCTTCCAGAGAAGGTGTTGTCAGACAGAGGACCTCAATTTGCATCACAAGCTATGTGTGAGTTGAATCGTTTACTGGGGATTCAAACAGCTACATCTACAGCTTATCATCCCCAAACAGATGGACAAACAGAGCAGATAAATCAAGAAATTGAACAATATTTCCACATCTTCATCAACCATCAACAGAACGATTGGGCAAACTGGTTGCCTATGGCAGAATTCACTTACAATAATCACATTCATTCAGCAACAAAGTATTCACCATTTATGCTGAACTATGGACAAGATCCTCAAATGGGCCATGAACCTCATATGTCTACCAAAATCAATTCAGTGGATAAGTTTGTAGCAGGGCTCAAACAAATCAGAGAAGAAGCAGAGGTGTCGTTGAAGAAAGCAGCAGATGATATGAAGAAGTTTTATGATGAACATTGAGGCAAAACTCCTGTTTATGCCATTGGAGATAAAGTCTGGCTTGAATCCACAAATATTGATACAGGCAGACCAATGAAGAAACTGGATCACAAATGAAATGTCTTGGACCATATGAAGTACTTGAAGTACTTTCAAATAATGCACATCATCTCAAACTCCCCAAGATGATGAAGATTCATCCAGTGTTCCATGTTGTTGAACTTTGTCCTTTCATCAAAGATGTCATTATTGAAAGGGAAATTTGTCCCCCCCTCCTCCTATTATCAAGAATGGCATTGAGGAATATGAAGTTGAAGAAATTCTCAACAGTCATCTTTCTTGTGGTCAAGTTCAATATTTGGTCAAATGGAAAGACTACCCCACAGAGGAAAATTCTTGGGAACCTGCTTCACTATTGATGGAAGATGTTCCTGATATGCTTAAGAGGTACCACAAAGAACATCCTCAAGCGATACATTCAGTAGCAATTTATTCCCTTTACCAGATGGAATATTCACCAGAGACAATGGCTCAACCACATTATGCTCGACAACTTCAGGAAGAAACACCTCTACCCACCCCTCCAGTTCTTGATGAAGGATATGAGGAAGTACCTTTTGGTATTATTGAAGATGAAGATGACTTTACAGATGAAGATGATGATGGAGTTATTACTCCCAAATCATATGAAGACTTGAAAGAATTACCCAAGCCTTCCTCCATCATCCCTCTTTCTCAATCACTCTTTGCTGGCATTCCTTTCAAATCAATGGAAGGAGAGGAAGAAGATATCTGCCATGCATGTTCATCTCCATTCTTTGCTTGTCAAGATGTCTCACCTTAAGAAGGGGGTATTTGTCAGGCTGCTATTATTTTCCCTATTTTTCTCTTCATTTTCCTCTATTTTCTTATGTCTCTACCATCATAAATCTTACAATCACTCCTGATCTATCAAAGTGATTCCCACAGTCATGCATTCCACTTCTTCATCTTTATCAGCCAATGACATGTATGTTGTCCAATCTCCAATTGGCCTGTCCTATCTTTAGTTATACTTCATCTTCTCACCCTTACTGCACATGCTCACCAATCCTTCTCACACCTGCTGCAGAGTATCACCAATCACTCCCACAGCTACTGTGGAGCCTCAGTCAGCACTTACATGTCCCCTCTATTATTAGATATGACATCATTACTATAGCTCTTCATTCTCTGGCCCTATACTGTACTGCATGGTCTGTGTACACTTCAGGGCATTATATATACATAAGACTCCTAGCAGTTTATTCCCCAGTTTTGATCATCTGGGATATCCACTAGTCAAAGCATGATTGTCCTTTTGTTTGTTTTAGCCCTTTCTTCAGTTGTTTGGCCTTGATATAGTGTCAGCCTCACACAAGAGTCCATCATCCAACCTCCTGTGCCCATAACTCCACAGTGCATGCCTGCCTCTGTCAACACTTGAGTCTGTGCTCAACATACTGCACATTGAGCCCATGACAACCCACCTCCAGACTGGCTGCATCCAGTGCAGCTGTCTCCTGGTTGTCAGCAGGATTGTGTATGTCTCATAGACAATGACATACCTGTCATCCATCATTCTCAGCATCTGGCCCATTGTCCTGACCATTTTCATCACAGTGCCTATGGGCTGTGGGTGTTTGTGGATATCCTGGGCAAGGGGGGTGTAGACAACAATGACAACAATGACATTGTGATGCCTCAGGCCAGCCCTTCAATCTCCTCCATCCTTTCCCATGCCATCTCACATGACCCACTCACTCTAAAGCAGGCACTCTCTGGCCCTGATAGTGACCCCTGGTGCTCTGCCTGCAATGAAGAACTTGCATTGCTGCAAAACCTCCACATCTGGGACTTAGTTGACCAAATTCCAGGGCACAATCTTGTAGGAAACAAGTGGGTCTTAAAACAAAAGGCTGATGGGTGGTACAAAGCACATCTCATTGCCAAAGGGTATACTCAGGTTCATGGTGTCAGCTATACTGAGACATTCTCTCCAGTCCCACACTTTGGGTCTCTTCACACACTCCTGGCTATTGCAGCTCTTGAAAACTGGGAAGTCCACATTCCTCAACAGCAATCTCAATGAAGAGATATACATGGACCAACCCCATGGCTTTGTCATTCCTGGGATGGAGTGGAGAGTATGTCACCTTTCAAAGGCTATCTATGGGTTGAAACAAGTGTTGTGACAGTGGCATCAGAAGATGCATGGCTCTCCACTCAACCTCTACTTTACCTGCATACTGTCTGACTCCAGTATTTATGTCTCCACACCCCCTCATCATCATCCTCTACATCAATGATATCACCATCCTGGGGGGGTCACTTGAAGAGGTAGAAGGTTGCTAAAGTCCATCTCCCAGATGATGGATTTGGGAGAAATCAAGTCATATCTGAGACTCCATGTCATGTAGGATTGCATGCAGCATATCCTGGACATAGATCAAGGAGCCTACATCGGCAACCTTCTCAATCACTTCCAGATGGATGGGTGCAATCCCACCACAATGCCACTTCCTTCAGGTGCTACACCTATCAACGCTGGTGATGATTATGTTATGTCATCATCTCTCTGCAGTGACTATCAGCAACTGATAGGGTCCCTGCTCTATGCAGCCATTGTCTCAAGACCCAACATCTCCTTTGTGGTCATGAAGTTGCCCCAATTCCTGTCCAATCCTTTGCTGGTTCATCTCTCCCTAGTGTGTCATATTCTTCATTATCTCAAAGGAACCATCCACTTCTGCATCTGATACAGCAGCAACCAAGGCACTGGCATGGTTTGGTATCCTGACTCTGATTGGGTAGCAGATAAGGATGATAGGAAGTCAGTTGGCACATATGCCTTCTTGCTGGGAGGAGCCATCACTTGGACATTGCAGAAGCAGCACACTGTGTCACTTTCATCAACTGAGGCAGAGTACATGTCAGTGTTGCAGGCTGCAGCAAAATGGATGTGGCTTCAATCACTGCTGAGGGAGATAGGTTTTGGTTTTACTTTCCCTCTCTGACTATATGGTGACAACAAAGGGTTTATTGACATTGCTATGAACCCTGTCATCACTCACAGCACTAAACACATAGACATCTGCCACCACTATATTCATGAGTGTCTTTCCTCTGCTGCCATTGCTATTTAATGTCTTCCTTCATCTCTCATCACCACTGATATTCTGACCAAGCCCTTATCACTTCCCCTTTTTTCTTCTCATCATGCAGGTCTTGGCCTTGTGGAGTGTGCTCCCAGTATGGGGGGGTGTTGATGACCACAGGCTTACTAACACTCTCCTTCTTTTTTGGTCTCATACTGTACACACACATACATCTGCATACACATAATTACACAGTTCCACTGTTCATATTCCTTTTGGTCCATGCACCACTACACTTACCATAAGTAGTTTGTATTGCCACAGTATAATATTAAGAACTATTCAAGTTCCCTTTCCACACATGACCTGCATTTATCAATAAGTTGAGATATTAACTAAAGTAAGTAAGAAGTTGAAAATGTGGAAATAGAGAAATAGAATAGAGTTGGTGAAGGACCTTATAATTGTATGTGCAGGTTATGGCAGGCAAAGACAAGTGATGATATTGAGAGTAGCAAGATAAATGTATCCCCATGTGGGGAAAGAGCAGCCAGCATAACTGCAGCAAGAGAGAGAGGAGGTTGTGAATGCAGTATGCAGCACAATGTGGCTTAAGTACACTGCAGGGAAGAGTAAGAATAATATAAGATGGGAGTGAAGGGGATACTCACTCAGACAAGATGGTAGATGTCTGAGGAGTTGGATAGTAGTGTGTCCATCTATATAGTAAGTTTAGGTAGAGTTGAAGCAGAGAGTGTAGTGTAAAGTACAACAACTACCATATGTGGGAGGCACACATCAACTCAGAGAAGAGAGTGGAGTGTGAAGTGTGTGGGGGCGTATGTGGGTAGTCCATGGAGTAGAAGTAGGTATATGTGTAATATGTACATGTGTAGTGGAGAAATAGTAAGCCAAACAAAAGTAAGTATTACACATGCAAAGTTTAACAATAATAACAACACTTAAACCCCAGTCTTGTCAACATCACAATCTAGGGGTTCTCCTACACTGCACTTGATCTAAGCTCATCTTCACCTTGCTACATAAATCCTAAGAACTAAGTCTAAGATCTCTAAAAACCACTAAGTGTCACTAAAATATCCTATACCCATTAAACTGTATCCTCATATAGTCATTGGAGCAATTATCCTTATCACTATCTCATTGATCCCACTCATCACTATGAACATTTACATTGCTTACTACAATCATCTCATTACCAGGAGTACCTCATCAACAAATCCCTAAGACCATCCAATAGGCTGCTCATAGCAGTCTATTACAGTTTGCAATGCTGCCTGTCTTCCACCATGTCACTGGGGGGCCATAGCAATGTGAGTCATGAAGGCATTGCTGCAGGGTGGCAGACATGGTGCATAAGATGGTTTTTTTCTGTATCAATCAGATCCAAGATAAGAGGGCAGTGGCATGGGTCATTCATTGCCTCAATAGACAATAGTTGCATTGAAAATAAAATCAGTAGAAGTGTGTTGATGCTCTGTCCTTAATACTAGCCTTCATAGCTTATTGTTGTTTATGGGAGACTTAGTTGTACTAAGATATATCAGTACATCTGGCATGGCCCCCAAGTCATCCACTTGCCTAGGTGCAGGGCCAGAGATGCTCATGGCAAGATGTCATTTCAATGTATCTTTTGCATTCATAATACATGCAACAATGGGTGGTGTCATGTTTTATTTTATAAATCATATTTCTTTCATGTTCATTTATGTTTCTTTTACTATCTGATTAGATTTAGTTTAGATTTAGATTTAGATTTAGATTTAGATTTAGATTTAGATTTAGATTTAGATTTAGATTGGATTTCATCTTATCTAATCATATCTACTTATAATATCTACAGTCTAGACCATGAGATCATGGCATGCACCTTTGGCATGTTACTGCACTGTGTCAGAACATACTTATTTTTCTCTTCATTTTATGATTTCTTCCATCCTTATCACTCAAGATCTATTAGAGATATCTTATCTCATCTTATCATATCATCAGTAGATCTTATCACAATTATCTATGACACATATTCATTTAGTCATCGGACCACTTACTATACACTTATGACTACATTTCCCACAGACACTTACTGATGCAGTGCAATGCTTTGCATTGCTTGCTGATGCTTCTCACAGATGCTTCACATCTTAGTTACATATGCCTGCCCTACAGTGACAGCACATGGTCTGTGCACCGATCCCTGTAGTATATATAGGAGTCTCTTGTAGTAGATAGTTCTTCAGCTTTATACATCTGAGATATCCACTACACAGCATGACTCTTCTTAAGGTGTATTGTCTCCTCCCTTTGTCAATCCCCCTTCACTCCAGTTGTGACCTCGCTATCCTAGTGTGCACCTCACAATTGTATAAAGCTCTACCCCTCAGTGACCTCACATCTCTCTCTCTCCAAATCACTATTCCCCTCCCTCCTTGCTCAAGAGAGCATTGTATTGTAACTAGGTCTCCATTCTTCATAGTTCAGCTGCAGTGCCAGGCCATATATTGCCTCAGTGAGCAGTGCTAGGATGTCTACCAATTAGTGGGGCATCACAGAACCTCCTGACAACTGTTCAGACCAGGAGTACTATACCTTTTTACTATAACAAAGTCTCTTTCATAGTAATAGTAGTATGTATATACTAGTACCTACTTTCATACCTCCACCTTCCATTTTGTGTTGAAAGGCCTATTCCCTTGAAAAAGGAATAGTGAGTTCTCACTTCACACAATCTTATTTTCACCATTCTGTGCATACTATGCTCAGAAAAGAGAACTCAATCTGGCAAATCCTACACCAGATTCAGCACTCTTCCACCACCAACTTGTCAGTTGACTTCTCTTGCTCTCCTCCACTTCCATGCCAACACCTACAACTACAGACAACAACAGGCAATTTGGTTCTTCCACCTCCATAATCCCTACTACAATGATCATCCTGAAGAATTCCCTTGGCATTTCTTTCCTGACTACCTTGACTGCTCCAGCCCATATCAAAATTCACTCCCCCAAGTGTTCATTTTTAGAAACAAACAATGATGCAACCAGGGCTGAGCACATGGGAAATGAGGGACCCAGCACCAATGGTAGAAGATTCTTCAGTAGAACAAGAAAAGGAAAGAAGAGAAGTGGATGAAACCAGAAGACTCAGACTGCTGGATGTAGAGGAAGTGATGGAGATGATGAATGATCAGATGAAGCAACAGCAGAGAATACAGATGAAACAAGGTGACATGATAATCAGCCTGGGAACAACAATGGCAGACACAGCCAAAAATATGAAGGATATCATGGCAATGATGCAACAGCAAGCCCAACCTTCAATAGTCCACCCAGTTATTCCTGCCAGTTCCTCTGGCCCAACCAACATCCAATCAGCCCACATATTTGCCCAACACCAGGTAAAAGTTTCTGCACCTACAGCATACTCAGGGAAGTGAGACAAGCTTGACTCATTTGTCCAAAAACTATTTTTAGTATTTGCAGCAAACAAAACCTGGTCAGACAGTGATCGAATCACTTATGCCCTCTCCTATATGATAGGAAGATCAGCAGAAGCATGGTGAAACTTACAAGTCATGAAACAACAACTCCATGAGGCCAACCCCCTCGATCCACTATACCCCATGCCCTTCCAAGATTGGGTAGAATTTGATATGAAATTATGAGAGCAGTTTGGCAATCTAGATGAAGCACATACCACACAGCAAGCCTTGCACAAACTAAGACAACTAGGAAAGATGGCAGAGGAGTACACTACAGACTTTCTCTTGCTAGCAGCCAAAACACTCTATGATGAGTGTGCACTCATAGACTGCTACAAGAGAGGGTTAAATAGTGATCTATTGGGAAGAATCTATAACATCAACCCACTCCCCATCACATACCTAGAATGGCAGAAGATAGCACAACAAACAGACAGGAATATTGCCAACTTATGCAGTCTAGGGGAACATCACAATGGACCCCCAAAAATATACAACCAGCTAATCTTCAGCCAAATACTGGTGCACAGAAGGCAAGCAATGCAATGGTGCCAATGGACATAGTTGCAGCACAGAGAAGGAGACCCCTCATTTGTTTTGATTGTAGGAAAGAGGGTCATAGGGCAAATGTCTGTCCACAGAGAAGGAGTATCAGAGAAATACACAAAGAAATCAGACAAATGTCTACAACTGATTTCAAGAAGCTAATCTTTGATGAAGGGGAGAGGAGGAAGAACTTGGGTTTTGCAAAGGACAGCCAGTAGATGTTGCTGGACTGTCCAAGAATATGTTTTCAGTACTTACTCTGGACAATGGCACTGTTGATCACACAAATGTATGTGATCCTATCAATGAAATAGTATTTAACAACATTACATTGGAGAAAAAGGCTGAGAAGCAAGAGACATCTGAGAGTATGCCCTGTCAAGAAAGAGAAAAGCATGTGATCATGGGAATGAAGACAGAATTACCCATGATCAAAATTAAAATCAAAAGACCAGAAAATGGACAAATCATAACAATTGAAGCCCTACTAGACTCAGGAGCAACTATATGTTACATTGACGAAGAATTTGTGAAAACAAATCATCTAAACACAAAGAAACTCCCTATCACCATACCAGTCTATAATGTTGATGGATCAAAGAATGAATGAGGATCTATCAAAGAAACAGTGGATCTAATTGTCAAAGTCCAAAATCACACAGAAAGAACAACATTCTGTGTTACAGGATTAGGCAAAGTCAATTTGATCTTAGGAGAAACTTGGCTTAAAATCCACAATCCAGAAATAGATTGGAACACAGGACTTATATTGTTTACCAGATGTCCAAGACAATGCCATTTACAAGTGGTCAAAGAAAGAAGAGAATGGAAGAAGAAAAAGGCAGAAAGAAAGGTTGAAACAGGAAATACCAAAAATAGTGGGAGTTGATGACGATGATGATGATGATGATGATGATGATGATGATGATGATGATGATGATGAAATGCAAAAAGGAGATTGCATCCTCTGCATCATGATAGGAGATGATGAGAAGGATGCCACTATTCAAAACATATCCATATCTCAAGAATTAGCAATTGAGGCAGAAAAGAAAAAGATAAAGAAATCCTTTGAAGATATTGTCCATAAAGCATATCATGGGTTCAAATCTGTTTTCACAAAGGAATCTTTTGATGAACTACCTCCAAAGCAAATTTGGGATCATGCTATCAAATTAAAACTAGGAGCAAAGGTGCATATGGGAAAAGTGTATAACCCTTCTTTTGTCAAACAACAAGAACTGGAGAAATTTGTTGAAGAAAACTTGAAATCTGGATGCATACACACATCCAAATCACATATGGCTTCACCATTTTTCTTTATCAAAAAGAAGTCAGAGGAATTACATCCTATTCAAGACTATCAATGCCTCAATGAAATCACTATCAAAAATTCCTACCCTTTACCACTCATCTTGGAATTGATAGATAAACTAAAAGGGGCAAAATATTTCACCAAACTTGACATCAGATGGGGATACAACAATGTTCAAATCAAAGAAGGAGACAAATGGAAGGCTGCCTTCATCACAAACAAAGGACTATTTGAACCTCTTGTTATATTCTTTGGACTCACTAATAGCCCTGCAACTTTTCAAACCATGATGAATCATCTCTTCAGAGAACTCATCACTAAGGGCAAAGTGGTAGTCTACATGGACAATATCCTTATCTTTACCACAACATTGGAAGAACACTGTCTCATAGTTGAAGAAGTCCTCAAAATACTATGTGACAACAAACTTTATCTGAAACCTGAAAAATGTGACTTTGAGAAAACAGAAATAGACTATCTGGGCCTCAAAATATCCTTTTACAAAATCATGATGGATCCAGTCAAAGTTCAAGGGATAGCAGAATGGCCCACCCCAACCTCTGTCACAGAAGTCCACTCATTTTTGGGCTTCACAAATTTTCACTGTCATTTTATTCAAGGATTTCCAGATCTAGCAAAACCCCTGAATGCACTACTACAAAAAGATTGAGATTGCAAATGGCATTGGGAACAAGAACAAAAAGACTCATTTGAAAACCTAAAAACAGCATTATGTTCAAAACCTGTTCTAGTCTTTCCTGAACCCAACTGCCCATACCTTGTAGAAGCAGACAGTTCAGGGTATGCTACAGGAGCAGTATTGTCACAGATGAGAGATGATGAGAAGTGGCACCCAGTAGTGTATATCAGCAAAGGGCTATCACCTGCAGAGAGAAATTATGACATCTATGACAAAGAGATGTTGGCTGTTATACATGCATTGGAGCAATGGTGACACTATCTAGAAGGAACAGATAGTCCCATTGAGATCCTCATGGATCACAAAAACCTAGAGTACTTTATGAGTGCCAGAAACTGAACCATTGCCAGGCCTGATGGTCTCTGTTTCTTTCTAGGTTCAACTTTCACCTTTCCCACAGACCAGGAAAGAGTTCAGCCAAACCAGATCTCCTCTCAAGACAAGCAGATCATAAAGAGGGGGTGTAAAATGACAACAAAAACATCATACTGCTCAAACCAGAATTCTTTACCAAATCAAACCATATACAAGCAGTATTGACAAACAACATTCCACTCCTTTGAAAGATAGCAAACAAACAAGAGAAAGATGGAGATGTCAAGATGTGGGTAGAATTGTCAGCAGATGAAGCAAAGATGGCTACAATAGCTGGCTGGGGACAAAACAAAAAAGGATTGTTGACATACAAAGATAAAATCCTTGTTCCAGACAGCTGCAGAGTGGACATAGTCAGACAATGCCATGACACTCCTATAGCAGGACATCCAGGACAATGGAGGACACCAGAGATAGTGTCAAGGACATTTTGGTGGAATGGTATGGCTGCATACATCAGAAAATATGTCAAAAGCTGTGACATATGCCAAAGGACAAAAACAATCACAAAGAAACCACAAGGAGAACTTACTCCAAACAAGATACCATCAAATCCCTGGCAAATCATATCCACAGATCTTATCACACAATTACCAGACAGCCAGGGATATGATTCAATTCTCATTGTGGTCAACCATTTTTCAAAAATGATCCACACCATGGCAACAACATCTGACATTACAGCTGAAGGAGTAGCGCAATTGTTCAGAGACAATATTTGGAAGCTCCATGGATTACCTGAAAAGATTTTATCTGATCAGGGTCCTCAATTTGCCTCCAAAATGATGAAGGAGTTAAATTGGTTGTTAGGCATTAAAACAGCCTTATCTACAGCCTATCATCCACAAACAGACAGTCAAACAGAAAGAATCAATCAAGAGATAGAACAATATCTCTGCATTTTTGTAGACCATCGTCAATCCAATTAGATGAATTGGTTACCAATGGTGGAATTCTGTTACAATAACAGAGTCAATGCCTCAACCAAATATTCTCCCTTCATGTTGAATTCTGGACAAAACCCACATATGGGATTCGAACCAGGCAAGACATCCACTATCAATTCAGTAGAAAATTTCATTGAAGTATTGAAGAGGACAAGGGAAGACACAGAATCAGTGCTGAAGAAAGCAGCTGATGATATGAAGAGATTTTATGATGCACATAAAGGAGATACTCCAAAATATCAAATCAGAGATAAAGTCTGGTTAGATGCTTCTAACATACAGACTGGATGACCTATGCAAAAACTGGATTACAAAAGATTGGGACCTTATCCTATCATCACAGTGTTATCAAACAACACATATGAATTAACACTTCCCAAATCTATGAAAATCCATCCAGTATTCCATGTTGTCAAATTATTGCCATTCACTCCAAACAACATTCCAGAACATGTTATCAAACCTCCACCTCCACCCATTATCAAGGATAATGTTGAACAATACAAGGTTGAACAAATTCTAGATAGCAGAAAATACTGGGGAAATATTCAATATCTCATCAAATGGAAGAATTACCCAGAAGACAAAATTTCCTGGGAACCAGTGCATGTTATGATCAAAGATGTGCCAAAACTGGTCAAAGAATTCCATACTACACATCCCCTTGCTATCAGATCAATTCAACATTGTTCTATCCCAGTCAAATGACTTTCAGACTCAGCCACATTACATACTAGAGGATCAGAGCATGCTGCTGGATTGGATCTTTACAGTGCAGAAGAAGTTGTTATTCCTACACACAGTCAAAAACTAGTCAATACTCAAATCTCCCTGGCTATACCAGACAACTGCCATGGATGTATTGCTCCTTGCAGTGGTTTGGCTGTCAAAAATTCCATTCATACTGGAGCAGGAGTTATCAACTCAGATTATAGAGGACCAGTAAAGATTCTTCTAGTCAATCTTGGTGACAATGACTTTATAGTCAATGTCAAAGAATAATTATTTTTTAAATAAATATAAATTTTGAAAAACAGCAAAGATCGAGTTGCTCAGTTGATTCTAGAATACATATCCCTTGCTGAAGTCAAAGAAGTTGATTCATTAGATGACACACAACATGGAGATAAAGGTTTTGGATCTACTGGAGTTTCCTTTGCTCATCGAGTCATCTTGCCCTAAGAAGGGGGGTATTTGTCAGAATGTACTTATTTTTCCCTTCATTTTACAATTTCTTCCATCCTTATCACTCAAGATCTATTAGAGATATCTTATCTCATCTTATCATATCATCAGTAGATCTTATCGCGATTATCTATGACACATATTCATTTAGTCATCGGATCACTTACTATACACTTATGACTACATTTCCCACAGACACTTACTGATGCAGTGCAATGCTGTGCATTGCTTACTGATGCTTCTCACAGATGCTGCACATCTTAGTTACATACACCTGCCCTACAGTGACAGCACATGGTCTGTGTGCCAATCCCTGTAGTATATATAGGAGTCTCTTGTAGTAGATAGTTCTTCAGCTTTATACATCTGAGATATCCACTACACAGCATGACTCTTCTTAAGGTGTATTGTCTCCTCCCTTTGTCAATCCCCCTTCACTCCAGTTGTGACCTCGCTGTCCTAGTGTGCACCTCACACACTGCTACTTTACTTAGCCTGCCCTAGATTACTGTGCTGGTCTGTGCACCATTCCTTAGAGTATATAGGACTGCTAGTAGTAGCCAATAAACCCCAGCTTGTTATTGCTGGATTTCCTCTTCTTTTAGTGTGAACTATTAGTTGAGTGTGCCCAGTCTCCCTTCAGAGATATATGCTGACTCTGGTCTCATAGGTGGCACAGTAGTGTGGGATATCCAACAAGTTCTAATACAAGAAAATGACCATCATAATATTGCACTAGCACACATATGGTAGCAGGTGTGGTTGTACCTTCATTAAAGAGGCTGGTTGGCAGGTATAAAAATGGAATGTGAGGCCTGGAGGACAGGGGGTTATCTGCATTTTAACCTGGTGAAATGATCCCAGAAACCCTCAGGGAGCTGTCCCAGTAGTTGAGGATATCTTCTGCTCTGGAAATGTATGGCCATGTCTGTCTGACATTGACCCACTGGCTCATATCTTCTCCCACTATTTTCTGACAATTCTGATAGGTAGTGGGTCTTAAGTGTGCTGACAGTTCAAAGGTCACTGCCAGATGTAAAGTATGCCTGGCTTTGAATTCTCTCTTAAGTTACATCCTTCCATCACCATATTTCACTTCCCTACATGCAACTTTTGATATTGCCTGGATTCCTACCCCACCATTTGCTATCCTATCCATCTACCATCCCCTCTTTTTGCCCACCTCTTTGCAAAGCTTTCACCATGACTTCCATTAATGGGCAGCATCATGGTTCAGTCAAATGTTGGCAATATTAAGTGAGAACAACAGAAAGCTGCCCCAGGCTCCTGTGGCAGTGAGTTGAATAAGTTGACAGATGTGAGGAGGAAGGATGGAAGGTGGAAGAGTGATTCTATGATAGGGCAGCTACCAAGCTGTGCAGCCCTGATCTCACTGGAAGATCCTATCCCCTTCTGTATTGGGCATCAGCACCACTCAAGGAGCACAGACAAGGGGGACTCAGAAAGTCCCAATGGAGACACAATTTTCGAACATTGTGTTGTCATACACCAGGTGGTTATGCCTCATATCCTTGGAATGCCTCACTCACCTGCCTTCTGCAGTGGTGAGTCAAACAAGTCAAGAGAAGGATCAGGAGCATGAGGGGATGAAAATGCCTGGTGGAAGAGTGGTCACACCGCAGAAGCCTGAGAGCAAGGGCTTTTAGTCACAGCAAGGATGCAGAGAATAACAACTTCAGGCACATCATTGTCAAAAACAACACAATGTTTGAATGCTGCAGTACTTCCATCAATATCAGCCTCAACATAAGCCCTTTCCTCCTGCCTTGCTGCTCACCTGGTGAAGATGGCTGACAGAAGTTATTGTTGAAATATGAGCACCACACAGATGAAGTGAGATTTTCTTGCAAACATGCTAAGGGTGCATTTCCATACATGCACCATATTTAAGTATCTACTCAATATTAGATTATAGGCCTAGCCCACAGTGAAACCACAGGGATAGGGAAACCATGAGGACAGGGAAATCACAAGGATAGGGAGTGAATGGAGCAAGCTCAACAGCCCAAAGTACAACAGCTATCCCCTTCTACATCAGGCATCAGCACTCCCTACAGAGCACAGGAAATCTATGTAGAGGTCGAGAGGTGTCATCTCTTCCATCTCTATATTATGTCTATTGTACATGGTGTGGGCATAATGCCTGAACATGGGATCATCCTGGCTGACAAGGTGTCTGAAGCAACTTTGCCTCACATCATTCGAGGGATGCCTTGCTCACCATTTTGGAAGCCTGATAAGCAAGGCATCCCCTCAAGGATGTGGAGTGTAACTACTTTGGGCACCTCATCAGCCTGGATGACCCAATGTTCAAGCATTATGACCCCCCACCTCTTTCCCTATTCTGATGCCTGACTGTTGATGTGTAGTCCATCAGGTGTATGTTTTCCCATGCTTTCCTATATCATGTAAGTATAAGTGTGTAAGTGTAAGTGTCGGCGTGGCTGGGCTGAAACTGCTGAATATGGAGTGGTCGTGCATGCGAATACGAACACCAGACGCCGCGCAGACGCAGGTGTCCGAGCGCGAGGTTCTTTGAGGAGGGGCATGAACATGGTATAGTCACAGGTCTCTCCGAGACTCAAGTTCGACTTTTGAGACTGAGAAGTTATAAGCTGACGGACTAGAGATACCCTGGTCAGAAACCGGTCATCGCTGGTACTTGGTGCATACACAACCTGTGTGAGAGCACGAGCTGCGGCAAGTTGCTTCAGCACTCACGATACAGGAAGCGTTGTCCGCCATGGAGGAAGGTCCGAATGGCGAGTCGTCGGTGGGCCTCAGTCTCCTTCTTCGGACCACATAGATGAGCACGAAGGCCCTGGACGTAACTCTGCCTCGAAGATACCGAATGGGGACCAAAGTGGCCGCACCAAAATGCACTTGTTACAGGGCATCACGGTGGACGACGACGGCAAGTACATCGCCGCCACGTCCCCTGCATTGGCAAGTTCTACGTCGCCATCGTGAGCGCATACGGACTCTGCGATACTCTCGCCTGCGCTTCTCGTCGCCGCGTCGTTACCGGTGTGGTGTATCTGTGGGCCGCTCGCTGACTGACGGTGCTGCGCTTTCCATCTGTTTTGGCATTTTTCCATCCGCAACCCGTGGGAATTATCTGCCGGCTGCAAAGCACAGGGTGCCGCGCAGCCCCAATATGATTAACGCCTGAGTCGTTCCATCCATGCAGTGTCGTGTGCCTGCCTGACAGCACGAGGCGACAGCGCGGCTGTCACAGATCGCAGTCGTTCGACGCATGCGAGGAACCGCCTGAAACAAGTACACATTCTACTCGTGGAGATAACCCGCGCGTGCAGCTACTCACGTTTCACTTTAGCCGCGATAACAAATGAAACGGTGCAAGACATGACGTGGCGAAGTAGTACAGGATACAAGCAAATCACGTAGTCGCGTGTGAAGAGGAAGACAAAGAGTACAAGACAACGTCTGTTTCTGTGGTGACTACTCCGACTCTGTCGCTAGTTCTAAACTCGAACGCAGAGAACCCCTCGGCTAACAGCAAGATGTAAGGAAAGGGCTGGGCAGGTCGAGAGCGGGCACATACAATGGGTGAATTGGGCGGCGGTCGCCGTAACCCTGGAACAGATCATACTTGCTCGCGGACTACCAAGTCCTTCTCGTAGTTGAAGTTGCGCCGTTCTATGAAGGTATTCAGTGCATGGCACGGGGCATACTCGCGGTAAAAGCTGCAACGAACCTGCAGGCAGATATGTCTCTCCGGACAGCACCCGCCTTGTATGAGGCAATGCCGTCACAGAAACGGCGACGAGAGGCAGGAGCAGAGTGCAAAGGGAGGAGATACGCATCTTGGGAAGTGAAAGCAACGACTGGGATTGGGGTATGAGGCTGGACAACAGTGATAGACAACTACACAGTTCGACGGTTGTGGTAGGGTTCAGTTAGTTTATATATTCTTTCTGTCATAGGTTTTCCATGCACTTTTATCTATTTGAGGTAACTGCAAACATCAATAATCGCAATGCTGACCGAGGTCTGGGTGGTATAACTGACAGGATTCCAAGGAGTGGATCACAGGGTTCCTTGTCTGGTTAGTGCGGCAATCGCATAGTGCCGCTCGAAGCCGTGTAGCCGCACTGCAGCCGCACGGACATCAACATAAACGTTACCGCCGTAATTTTATGTGTCCCTCATTGTTCTGATCCGAGTTTCTCTTGATAGGATCGCATCAACCCCAGAATCGCCGCAAATGTCTGGAACATTAACCACATCTCTTGCAACGTGCCCGAGGTGTGTATATGTTATCACTGGCAGGGTCTTACCAGAGCAACACTCTGGTCGTGCCACGCGGTGTTTGTTTCCCGTCGAAGAAATGTGACCAAACACGATATCGTCTCACGCACCTCGAATCGTTGAATCCATGAGGTGACTTTGAGCTGTTCAGTCGATGCGCGCGCCTCTTGCTGCTTCTCTCCATCCCACTTCCGCAGTGATGCCGCGGCCCACCTTTGCGTACTCGCTTCTGAGGACTACTTCACGGTGTCCTTAGAGAAACTGATATCAGTCCGCGGATGACAGTCCTTCGCTTGCAACGATTGCCTGTAAGCGGTCGTCGCATCGGGTGGTGAACGGCTGTATTCCTGTTCTTCTCTCTCGACCATCTACCCCGTCAGAGTGTCCTAGCCAACGTACAACGCGGAAGCAGCGACCAAAGTACTCTATGACCCCGGAACTGTGTATGCTTAGCTTATAGTGACCATCATAAGGGCTCCGTTATTTATGCGCTCAATTGACTCACCGTGAGTGCCCGCCCTCGCATCGTGCCTGCTTCCAGCCGGCGTGCTCGCCGCGTCCGAGTTAGGAGCAGCGACGAAGTCGTGTCTCAGACGCAGGCCACGATGCGTGCAAGGTGAACTCATTATCTTGGCTGGTCGGTTTCCCATTAGCCGGCGCACGCGTCGAACAACTGCGATCCATGTCAGCCGCGCACCCCCGCGAATGTTGCCTTCTGTATTTCACAGGTACGTGGCTGGTCGGTGCCCGCCATACGGGGTGGCAAACACGATCCGCCCTCCACCTCACATTGCGGGCGTACGACGCTAGGAGAACACCCAGGGATGAAAGACGGCCTAAGGTGTATGTGGCCCTGCCACCCGTGCGCGCACGGCACTGATCTCCTGTAGGGCATGCGCCAGACGACGGAGGTTGGCCTGGTGGCTTTCCTAGCCAAAGCTTCCGAGTCGTGTTCCTGAAGACATCGCTTGCCGCGCTGGCAGACGACACCCGCATGGAGGCATGGACGGAACGGTCATGCGGTGTGGGCAGAAGGGCGAGCTAGCAGCAGTCGATGAAGGTGTCTCGTGGGCCAGGAAATCAAGAGGATGCCCAGAGAAGCCAGCGCCCGATGCCAGTGAAAAGCGTAATGATATCCAACCTTTTCCTGTCAGTCCTGAGAGTCTGACGCGACGATCCTTAATTTCGCGGCCACACGGCTTTTCCCAGGTTGCCACCTCGCAAGTTCGAACCCCGCTAGTGTAGCGGAGATGTGAGTCGAGCTTTTTGCCTGTGGACAGGGTGCCTGCTACTGAGGACGGTGTCATGGTGGTCCATGCGCGCGCCGTATGGCAAGAGTATACCTCATCTGCTCCCACGACGGCTGACCGCCCACCCTCACTACTTCACGTTCGCATAGCGTCTAGTATTCGCACACACGGACCCACACCAGGATATACAACAGTCTCGTCCCCACAGGCACGCGTCCGTCCGTACACCCGACGTCGACCAGCACAGACAATAACACACACGAAAGATTAAGTAAAGCAAAAAAAAAAACGTACACTCAAAGACAAACATATCGTCCACCGCTATACCTATCTAACACATGCCCACCGCGCGCACGTCACTTGCGTTCCTGGGCCCTTACATCGCGCGCCCACCCCCTTATGCGCGCCCAATGTGCGTGCCCGCGAGCTCGCGCTCGAGCTCCGAGCTTGGGTCGTCGACGACAAAGCCCGGGACGTCGTCCGCGACGGGCGTGCCTGTCGTGTAGTACCCGGATGTCGCGCCGTTCGGCGGCGCGTTCTCCTGGATCGGCGACGAGATGATCTCGTCGCGCGACGGGATCCCGAGCCTATGTGTGGTGGGCGTGTGCACAGAATCAGCGGCGGGCATGCAACAGCGCGGAGGGAAGGACGACGTACGCGTCCTGGCGCCGCAGCTGACCCGACCCACGCGCCTGCGCGCGCACCTCGGCGCGGAACGAGTTGACCTCCTGCACGATGAGCTTCTTCATGCCGTCGATCGTGTCCTCCTCCTCGAACCCGAAGTCGAACTTCTGTAGGGGGGGTCAGCAGTCCACGGGGTATGGGTGGGAAGCAGAGGGACGCACAGTGGGGCAGACAGGCTCGTCGGAGGGGTCGTGCCAGACGGCGAGGTACGGGTGCTCGAGCGCCTGTTCGCAGGTGATGCGCTTTGCGGGGTCAAAGTTGAGCATCTTGGCCAGGAGGTCGAGCGCGAGTGGGTTCGCGTGCGGGAAGAGCTGCTGGAACGGAACGCGCGGCTTGATGGGGAGTGAGCGGATGTAATCCTGCGCCTATATACGGCGGTACAGTCAGTCGCATAGGGGCAGGGCATGGTGAGTGTGGAAAAAGCGCACCCTTGGTGAGCCGACGCGGCGAAGGGTATCTTCAGACGGTGTGCCGAGGTAGTGCAGGATCTGGTTCAGCTGGTCGACGTAGCTGCGGACACGATGTGAGCTGCAAGGACACACAAGAAATATCCAACACGTACTCCCTGCCCTTGAAGATGGGCTTCCCGGCCAAGAGCTCTGCCAGGATACAGCCGACGGACCACACGTCGATGGCGGACGCCTAGGGCAAGGCTCAGCGCCAGCGCAGTAGAGAAGAGGGATACACACGTAGTTTGCAAAGCTAAGCATGATCTCGGGCGCGCGGTACCAGCGCGTGGCGACGTACTCAGTCATGAAGCCCTGGCGCTGGGCCTGGTTGAAGCCGCGGGCGAGGCCAAAGTCGCAGATCTTGAGCTCGCAGTCGGCGTTGACGAGCAGGTTGCCCGGCTTGAGGTCACGGTGCAGCACGTTGGCGGAGTGGATGTACTTGAGCCCGCACAGCGTCTGGTAGATGAAGGATTGGAAATGGGCGTCGGAGAGCGGCTGGCCAGAGCGGATCTGTGGGTATAGGGTCAGGGTCTGTGGCGCAGGAGAACAGGGGCACGCACGATGGCGTGCAGATCAGCCTCCATGAGCTCTTCCTGTGTCAGGTGTGAGCGCGTGCGCGGCGGATATAGAAAAAGACCCACATAGAGGTAGACCTCGTCAAAGTTACCGTCCGGGCCGAAGACGATGTCCATGTCGTACAGGCAGGTGATCTGCGGAATATTCAGTATCGCAGCGTCAGATTGGGCGCTTTGTAAGGGACTGGCATCTTGCCAATGCAATGGAAGATGCAGGTGCAGTAGAGACGTGATGCGCGCGCATCAAGGGAGCTGAGGGGTCTCAGAGCGCGCAACGTGTGCCCAGCGCGGCGCCAAACAGGAAATTACGCGCCGGTCATGAATCGTGCGGCAGCAGGAAGGACTCACGTTCTTATGTCTCCGGAAGTGGTGCAAGAGCCTGCAGAGATCGGGAAGATCAGGGGGGTAGTGTGTGATACACGAGGAAGGAGACAGACTTGATCTCGCGCAGGCATCGCTTGGTCAGGATCCGCTAGAGAGAGGGGGATCGGGTCAGCGAGGAGGCGGGGAGGGAAGCGGGAGAGGCGCGCCTTGGTGTTGATGTTGGTGATCTTCTTGATCGCGCAGCCTTCGCCGGTCTTGCGGTGCTTGGCGGCAACGACGCAGCCGTACGCGCCCTGGCCGAGCTCCTTGACGAAGGAGTACTCGGCGTCAACGATAAAAGTGGAGTTGAGCGCGGAGAAGGAGTGACGCTGCATCTCGGGGGGTGGTGTGGGCTTGCGTGGAGGAGGTGGTGGGGGCGGGGACGGGGGAGGATTGGGGGCAGGGTGGGGGGTGTTGAGGTCTGGAGACTTTTTGTGCACGTGCTCGCTGCTAGGGGGAGAGTGAGAGTGCTGGTCGTCGTCGAGGTCGTCGTCGAGAACGGGGAGAGAGAGCTGGTCTGAGAGGTGGACAGGGGGAGGGGACGGAGAGGATGAGGGGGAAGGGAGACGGGGAAGAGAGTCGTCGGAGGGTTTAGTAGCAAACCGGGGGGAGAGGACGTGAGCGGCTGGATCGATGGCCGTCAAACACGGCCATACATATGAAGAGAGGAGGACCAACCAGAACCACAGCGCCCTGGATTTTTGAGGAATTCCTTGACTGAGTCGAGGCTCAGACGGCCCATCGCTTGCTTCGCCCTGCCTTCTCTTCGCTGCCAACCCGCCTTTATAGCTTCTCCCTCCAATTAATCAAACTCAATCGTCTCCCACAGACCCACGCCTCTCCCCTCCTATATATCCCCTCCTTTGCCACTGCACTGCAGCACAACCGAGGCGTGTCTTTAACTCGCTGCGACGTACGCGAGCTCATTTCTCTGCTCGCGCGTGCAGTCGCGGTGGTCGTCTGCGGCGAGGAGTGATGCACGTGTGCGTGCAGGGCTGCGATAGCGCGACGGGGGTTGCGGGTTGCGGGCGGGCTGTGTCCATCCACTCCTGGTTGTGGGCTGGGGTGCCTGCTAGTATTTGACACGCACTGGCGGGCATGGGTGATTCGTGGTCGTGCTATAGCCGTGGAAGCTCGAGTCGGTCATGAAACATCCAGCCGAGCATCGAGTGGGCAGCACACTGTGCATTGCTCTCACCGCATGCAATCATTGTCGCTGCGATCATTATGAAGGTTGCGTGTCAGCAGCTGCAGGGCTCTCAGCTGCCGTACCGCATCCACGCACAGACACAAGCTATTTGTGCAGGTCACTGTTGCAGGGCATAAACCCAGCGCTTATCGCTCATGTAATCATCAGCACCGGTAAAATTCCGAATACCGCTGTCATCCATCGGGGTGCCGCCGGCATGCACAAAGTCCTCAGAAGTGCCTTGCTCCTCGCCCTTCACGATCGCCGAACATCTATATTTCGAGACCTCGACAGAAACACGCTGCATGTCCACCGAGTCAAAGGCTGCTGATGTCCCGTCGTTCACGCTGAACGATGGCACCAAGATGCCCGCCGTCGGCATGGGGTGCGTTATTAGGCGTGTGTGGTGTGCACGAGCTCATCGCGGTTGCACAGGTGTTGGATGGGCCAGCCCGGTGGCGGCGAGCGCGTGTACGCGATGTGCAAGGAAGCACTTGCAGTACGCCCGCTGTCCCCACATTACGAGATGCTGACCCGATACATGGCGCAACTGGGTGGCACACCTAGGTCGGCTACAGGCACTTCGACACCGTGCGTGGCATGCTGCCTTCGTGCTCCTCTTCTAGGACTGATTTAACTGCACCCGTTCTCTTTTTGACGGTACCAGGCATCAGGGTATTGTATGTCCCCTCGTGCTCGTTGTGTCGGAAACGGTCGTCGCTGACGACTCTTTGATAGGCAACGAGGAGCAGGTTGGTGCCGCGATCGCGGAATCGGGCATCCCGCGCGAGGAGCTGTACATCACGACGAAGCTGGGGCGCGTTTACCAATCGTCAGTTCCTATTGCTTTAGATATATTGACATCTGGTACTGCAGCAATCTAGACCATGCTCGCGCGCGTGAGGCGTTTGAAGAGTCGCTGGCGCTCCTCAAATGCGAGTACGTCGATCTGTACTTGATGCACTGGCCACAGGCTGCGACAGCACAAGGTCCGCCCGCGCCGTTCTTCCTTCTCGCCCCACACCATGCTAAACCGAACTGCACAGGGGTACTGCAGCCAGACGAATTCCCAACGACTATCGATACATGGAAGCAGATGGAGAGGCTGCTCGCGACCGGTGCGTCCCCTTCCTGTCCTATCCCGCCCCCTCCGCCTCACCGTGCCCAGGCAAGGTAAGGAGCATCGGCGTGAGCAACTTCTCCATCAAGCAACTCGGGAGGCTGCTGCCGCACTGCACCGTTGTGCCTGCGACAAATCAGGTTGAGATGCACCCGTGCCTGCCGCAGACCGAGCTCAAGGCCTTCTGCGAGGCGCGCGGCATCCTGCTCACCGCGTACTCCCCAGTCGGTGCGCCCATCCCCCGTGCGCCGTCCTGTGTTATTCTCACCTATCTGTGTTATCTCCCCGTACAGGGCGCCCGCTGACGCCGGCGGAGCAGACTAGGGCGCAGATCCCCCCGCTGCTGGAGGACGACGTCGTCCGCGCGGTCGCCGCGAAGCACGCCGCGATGCCCGCGCAGGTCGTGCTCGCCTGGGGCGTGCAGCGGGGCACGGCCGTCATCCCCAAGAGCGAGGACGGCGCGCGCATGCGCGCGAACATCACCGTGAGCCCGCCGCATTTCGTTTTGTCCCGTGTAGCATACGCTGACGCCGCGCGCGGGCGCAGTTCGTGGCGCTCGACGCGGAGGACATGCGTGCGCTCGATGTGGTGCACAGGCATCCCGGGAAGCACCGCTCGCTACTCGCGTACCATGGGATTACCCCCGGATACGTGCTCGAGTGGACGTACGAGCAGATGGGGTGGGACATGCGGCATGGCGGGATTGTTGCATAGGCCTGACCGGCCAGCGTTTTTAGATAATGATCTGCCTGTGTAGGGTAGTAAAGACGGCGTTTGAGGGATGGAATGATGTATGTGAGAGGGAATATAGATTGCTGTGTCTCGTGGATCATGGTATAGCATTCGTGCTCTCTGAAGGGTATTCGGCCTGGGATCTTGAAATAGAATCTGCATTTGGCCTCGGGTTGAGCGCTGAACCCATCAGGTGGCTTGCAGGTGGTTCCATGATGCTGTCGTACTGCTCTGCATTTCAAAGATTTCGGCTATAAGACGTTCCCTGCGTCAGGGTGTCAGGCTGCTCGCGCAACTGTTCTATTGGTGGGGCCGAGTTGCGGTTGCTGCTTGGGGACGTCGCCCCCGACACCGCGGGCGGCTCAGAACCCGCTGGTGGTCTAACGATGATCAGCTGCCATCTTGATCTTGCCATCTCTTGGCACGAATCGAGTCGCGTGCGCTCATCACGATGTGTACACCCATGATGCGTCAATTCGCTGATGAGACCGGGCCCCTCAGACAGAGCCACACTCTTTAGTGTCATATATATATCTTTGTTTTTTGGTGGAGCATCCTCTATAATACAGGAGGGACAAATGGGAATCCATTGACGTGCTTGTGTAAAAACATGCGTCAGCCGTGGGTTATATATCCCCGGCCGGTGAACCACAAAAATGCGGATGCACAACAATCCCACACCGAAAACGCATGTGGTCAACTGCACTCAGCAGCATCTGACTGGTCATCTCAGAGGTTGTTGGAATTGCAAACTGGCATATGCACGACATACTACTTCCATTTTAGGCAACTCGGCAGAAGCCGATGCACATGCAGAATTTCATCTCCAAGCTTCCACAGAAAGCATATAATTACAGCTGCTTTTTT
>QLPN01021631.1:0-10406 GCA_003314395.1 Albatrellus ellisii
GCACTGCCAAAATCCAGGAAACATCAGTGCAGGTCAAATGATGCCAAACATGCAGGCAATGAACAGCCATGATTTCGATAACAGGGGCACCAGTTTGTATCAGCTGTTGAAGGATGAGCACATCGCGAATCTCGAATGCAAGTTGTATAACTTGCACCATGCACAGGTACCCTTCCAGCCTACCATCAGGATGTGAAGGCAGCACGCAGAAGAGAATTCTGCATCAGGTGACAACTCTCATGATGCACCTGAGGTACCTCTGCCTCGTCAATCTAACTCACATGCACCACAGGTGACTTGGGGGTTGACGCCTCCTCAGGCTGAGACTACTCAGTCTGTAACCTGAAATGACAATGGTCCACCTATTCACCCTTTTGCCCAGGCTCAAGACACAACCATTCCCGCACCTGTGTCTGCCAATCCCGCACCATCATGTGTCATGCCTGTACAGAGAAGAACTGACAATGCATACCACGTAGATCCACCAATTCACAACAAAGCCCATGCAGCAGAAGTATTCCAACGCACTATGGAAACACCAATAACTATCACCCATTGCCAGCTTTACTCCATCACCCCAGAAGTCTGCTACCAAGCTCGGGAAGCAATGATGGCAAAGAAAGTTCCCATCAACCCTGTTCCTATGGCAGCTGCCAACTACATGGAGGAGGGTGATGATGCAAACAACATCATCAATAGCCATGCTCAGACCATCTCTGATGAGAAGGTGTGTTGCCTCATGCACAACATGCCATGCAAATTCAAAGAAGTGGTCACATCTAGTCAGCACGGCAAGCCTATCATCGTCCCAGACCCATATGAAGCTTACCTTCGTGAGTTTCTGCCTGGCCAGCCACCAGACTCGCTCATAGTCATGAAGGAGTCAGTGTCACTGTGTTCCATATTGCTGCTGGTTGACAACAATCAGCAAATTGAAGGCATAATTGATCCAGGGTGCCAAGTAATTGTGATGTCAGAAGAGGTTTGCCATTTGCTTGGACTAATTTATGACCCAAGTGTGGTCCTAAATATGCAGTCGGTGAATGGTGAAGTTGACAGGTTGCTTGGCCTTGCCCATAACATTCCATTTTTATTTAAAGATATCACATTATATTTGCAGGTCCATGTCATCAGAAGTCCCACATACGACATCCTACTCAGGTGACCATTTGATGTATTAATGCAAAGTGTCATTCGCAACTTTGGTAATGAGGATCAGACGATCATGATCAATGATCCTAACATGGGGTCATCAGTGACTGTCCCTATGCTGCCGCATGGGTCCTGTCGGTTCCAGTTTCACCAAAAGGAAGTCACAGGTTTTTGCAATTCGAAGATCTGACCACATGTCAGGGAGATCACAAAAATAATAACACATTTGTTTGCACCGACCCCATTCCCATTTTTCATCTTTGCGCTACATATCCCACTCCATCTGCACTTCCAGCTTCTGCATTTCTTGATTCTTCAGACTCCACTGTTGCTGTGTATGGGAAGAGAAAGTACAAGCTGGTAGCAAAGAAAGTACACCTGGTTATGGCTGATCTCCTGGCACACTTTCACATTATTCATGATATATGTGGTGACCCACTCACATCAATTCCTATACTTTCACACCATCCTCCACCATTTATTCCAGTTGGATGCTATACTAATGAATGAAAAGATATCATAGACAGAGCACACAAAGGTGACTTCCTATGGCCCATTGAGCATGATCTCATGCATCACTTTATGTGCTTGCAGCACTTAGGTTTTGCATGGGACAACTCTGAGTGAGGATGTTTCTGGGAGGACTTCTTCCCACCCATCAAAATCCCTGTTGTAGAACACAAGCCTTGGGTACAGCACAACATCCCCATTCTGCCAGGTATCTACGACGAAGTATGTCACCTTATTACCAAAAAGATTGCGGCTGGTGTCTACAAGCCATCCAACTCATTGTACCAATCTTGCTGGTTTTGTGTTGTCAAGAAGGATGGTACCAGTCTTTGGATTGTGCAGTCTCGAACCACTTACCACAGTGACAATCCAACACTCTGGCATACCTCTGTTCACCAACCTCCTCACTGAGCAATTCATGGGACGTGTTTGTGGCATGACATTGGATCTATATGTCAGCTATGATAAATGGTCACTCACAGAATTGTCACGAGATCTAACCACTTTCCAGTCACTATTTGGTGTGTTGCATCTCATCACCCTTCCAATGGGGTTGATGAATTCTGTTCCCATTTTCCATGAAGATGTTACTCACATTCTACAGTCTGAAATCCCACATGTCACAGTACCGTTTATTGATGACATACTGGTGAAAGGTCCCAACACTGATTACCGCGATGCCAATGGTAAATACAAAACAATCCCTCAGAATCCTGGCATCTGATGCTTCGTTTGGGAGCACTTTCAAAATCTTAACCATGTCATCCAGTGAATGAAGTATGCTGGAGGCACATTCTCAGGGCACAAGATGGTGCTCTGCGCACCGAACTTCAATGTCATAGGACACCATTGTACTCCAGCAGGTTGCATCCCCAAGGAATCGCACATCACAAAAATATCCAATTGGGGTCTTTGCCATGACCTCTTGGATGTCCACACATTTCTTGGCACTGTCGGCATCCTCCATATCTTTATTCACAATTTCGCACATCACGCTCATGCTCTCACCATGCTTACTCTTAAACTCCAACCCTTCATCTTCGGTCCAGAGCAGTTAGCTGCGCAAAAAGATCTCAAACAAGCCGTTCTCTCATCTCCTGTGCTGAGACCCATCAATTATCATTCATCCATGCTGGTTATCCTTTCAGTTGACACCTCATATATTGTGGTCAGCTTCATCCTCAGTCAAGAAGATTCGGAAAACAATGGGCAACACTATTTCATGCATTTCAGTTCAATAACGCTTAATGATCAAGAGTCACGCTTTTCACAAGCAAAACTCAAGATCTACAGTTTATTCCGCACCTTGCACGCATTGAAGCTCTACCTCATAGGTGTTCAAAACCTCTTCATTGAAGTTGACACCTGGTACATAAAAGGCATGCTAACCAATCCAGATATTGCACCTTCTGTGAGTATCAATAGGTGGATCATCGGCATCCTTGCATTTCACTTCACACTAGTACACGTATAGTACTGTAGTTTTACTGCAGCAGAGGTTACCTCTAAGTACTATAAGGTGTCTTATTTCTTTTATATTTCTTTATTTATTTACATTTACTTGCTAAGGACTATTACTATACAATTAGCAGGGACTCATCCCATTTTGCCTTTATTTATCTTTGTTTACCTCTTGTTTCACTTGTGCTTGTGGCTACATTTACTTAGTTCACTATAGACATGTCTTAGTCACATGATTTTGTTGATTGCTGTGCAATCATCATTGATCTGTGAACTTTAACTAATTGTACTATTCTTAGAACTCCAGTTTTGTATAAGTAGTGAAAGCCTGGTGGTCTTATACCCCATGTCAACTTTGCAATCTAGGGATTCTCCTATACTGCACTTGATCTAAGCTTGCCTTCATCTTGCTTCAACCTCCAAGAACTAAGTCTAAGATCTCTAAGTCACTAAGCATTCCAAAGACATCCTAAACCCATCACACTGGATCCTCATTTAGTCAACAGTGGTATCATCCTCATCACTATCTCATTGATCCCTCTCATTGTCATCATCATCAGGAATGTCTATTATGCCATCCAAGTGCACAACAATTACCTTGTTACCAGGGGTATGGTTATCACAAACATTCCCTAAGACCATCCAATAGGCCACTCTTAGCAGCAGCAATCAACAAGATCATGTGACCAAGTCACATCCATAGTAAGCTATGGGTAAGTAGCCACAAGTGCAAAATAAACAGGTGATAAACATAGATAAACACAGACAATATAAGATGAGTCCTTACTAAGTAAGGTGGAGCTAAGCTCACAGCTGCAGTAAATAATACTACACTTTACTAGTAAGTAAAATAAAAGAAAGAAAAGAAACTTGTTACAAGGTGCCTAAGCAAGTGCCTCATAACAACAGTAGGATTGCAGAATATGAGTATACAAAGAGAGTGGCCCAATCCATGACTGAGGGAGTAAGACTAAGAAGTCAACTGTAGAATAGTGTCCTAGTATAAGTCCCTAAATACCTAAGTGAACCAGGCACAGACAAGGTGAGATGTACAGTAGGGCATGTGCATACTCACACATGACAATGTGTGAGAGAGATGAGTAAGTACTCTTACATGTGGTGAGTCAGATGAGAGAAGGAGCACACAGCAAACACCAAAGAGATCCAACATCAGGGTCAAGGGCTCATACAAAAGACAGGGGCAATGAGTTTTTCTGGGTGTTACTTGGGGACAAGGCATGGCTGTGAGAGAACAGTGGCATGAGCCCATGAGAAATGATAGCAAGTTTCAAGCCTACCTGCTTGAATTGACACTCCTGGCCTGGTCATTTTCCTCCAAACATTACACAAGCACCAGTTTGGTGCCACCAATCATGAGTCCACATTCCTGACATTCCTCCTTTAGAAGTGCAACAGTCCAAGTCCAGCATCAGGCAGATGGTGAGCACAGAATATGCTGAGATGCTCACTAGCCATCCTCAGCTCACTGTTTTGAGCTATTATACAACTTCAAAGAGGGTGGTGGAGCCTTTGCACCTGTGTGAGAGAAGAAAACAATGGCCATCAGCACCTGCATCTGTCCAAAAGAGCACTGCCCAGCCCTTACCACAATGGCATTGAGGGTTGCAGAGTGGGTTGGCCCACTTGAGAAGCCCTGTGCAGCAGTGATTGTGGCTGGAGATGGTCAATGTCAGGAGACAATGTCGGAAGGTTGGGACAGCTTACATGGATTGATGATGGCGTTAGTGGCAACAGGAGGTGCCGGTATTGATGGGGATTGATTGGAGAGTTCGAGCACAGGATCAATGACTGTGAAATAGATTATGGGGCTATGAAGAATGTGTAGATTGAAGCCTTCTGGTTGTGAGACATTTTTCTGGTGGCATTCACCTTCCTGAAATGGAAGGAATGACTTTGGGGAATCAAACAAGTCACAACTTGTTGTGAATCGCCCACCACTTCACACTTTTGGAACTGTGATCATGGGTAAAGGACTTTGCTTGAGGTTTGTAGGTCTCAGAACCTTGCATATAGGTGTTTTATTGCCTCACATGCTAAACCATAACACCAACAGCCTCTCATGACATTCCCATCCCACTGCTCTCCTCTGCTCTTGGCTAGAGCAACTGGACATGTTGTCTTGTGCTTCCTGAGCACATCTTCCTGGGAGAACTCCCCCCCCCCACTGCCATGAGCCAAGGCTGTCTTCTGATGGTGGTCCAGATCCCTCTTGCACGTGAGTCGTATATCCTAGGTCATGCAGTACTGCTCACTCCAAGGTTGTGGTCCTGCCACCTCTCCGAGAGCCATACCCCTTGACATGCTACCTGATACTGCCTCGGTGCCATCCTCGTCTGCAGGTTCATTGGCCTGCCCTGGTAAATATCTTGCTGTGTGTGGGCTACTGGCCCTCCAATCCAGCTTGGGATACCTTCATGGATGTTGTCATAATTGGTGAGGAGTTCGTCAAGTACCCCATCCTTAGATATGCCACTGTTGTATAGGAGAACCTCACATGAGGCCCACCCTCCGAGTCTATTGCCAATACCTGCCGACGCACATTCCACCGTGCCCTCAGGGCCATCTGGAGCTCTCACTCACTTGCAGCCACAGTTGACTTGGATGTTTCTAGGTGCAGCGTTAATCACTTTTCACTTATACTCTTTATAACTTGCACTCTTTGTGTGAGCCATCCACTATGCTTGATGATGACAGCTATGCAGATTATGAAGTAACACCATACGATTAACTTTGCTAACAGTCAGGAAGGCTAGGGGTACACCCTGACATGTCTTTGAATGGACCCGCTGGATAGCCGTTCATCAATCGTGGCCACACTCATGTCCCTGATCTCAGCATCGAGATCAAAGAGCAGGCAGCTGGATGTGGCGACACTGTAGTGGGGGAGATCTGAAAGTCATCAATCTGAGATGGCCAATGATTGTGGGGAATGCCATCCTGAGCAATTGGAAACTGGCGTAATCAAGCATGTTAGCAGTTGGAGGATGCTGAATGCTGTAGCATGTGTTAGATGGTTGTGGTAGCTTTAATGGCTGGATCATCAAGGCTATATCACAAGAACGACCAGATCAGGATTCTGTTTTTAAAATTTAGACACTGTGCTTCTCCTTGGCTTACCCCCGTCAACCACCAAGTACTGGCTGTAGAGGGAGAGAAATTCCCAGCTGCAACTACACGTTGTGAACCACACATGCATTGCAGCGCAGTGGTGGGGGCTAAGTCTGGACGACGTTCATTGAGGAAACGTCAAAGCAGGGAGCAGTGCTAGACATAGCAGAACGTTTCATAACCAGAGCTTCAAGGCAGGAGAGTTTGTCACAGATGGGTCATCCACTATCCTTGATATCTCATCTGTCTGCTGCGTAATTTCCAATGAGAGAATCCATGATGGCAGCTGATCGCAATTCAACCTGCTGCCTGAGCAGGTGGTACTCTGACCTCAGCAGATGAACGGTCATACTGAGTGAGTGCTAGCTTTTCAAGGCATGTAAATGCCATGCTTTGTCATATGTTGTATTGTAACAAGATGTGATGTCAATTCTTCGTCCTCTAGCACAGGCACCATGGCCATTGGCAGGGTTCATCGTTTGTGGAGGATCCAACTGCATTCATCTGTCAAAGTTCTGTCACTCGCCAGCTACAACAAAGTACTTTTGAAGTCACTCATGTTCCATTTTGTCTGCCTTCTAATTACCTTTGTCATTGGAAGGGACAATGGGCCTTCAACACTAATGGGCTGTCCACAGCATCCAGAATCTCCCCCGGCTGCGGTAGCAAACATGCACACAGCGCTAATGTACAGTCCTAACTGTTGCATGGATCCAGTGGCACCCACTCAATGCTAGTCTCTTTCACAGACATTATACAGTATCTCACATACTCATACTTTGGTGCCTTGGCACATCAATAATATACGTGCTTGCGATATTGGTTGTATCTTCGTGGATGGTGCGTGGCGCAGCACAGTTCTTGCAATGTGCTGTGAGTGGCGTCAGTACACACAAGCATTCGTATGTAACAGCATTTTTTGGGAACCTGGCCTGGCGGTATGCCAGATGATAGGGCCATCCTAGGTGTGGTGATACAGATACTAGTGGCCCACGTAACTGCTTCTCATAATTTGTTGATTGATCGTGTTAGTAGTCATGATTGTGGGAGAGATAGATTGATGCTGGCAAGTGAGGTGTTATTGCAGTGTTCTCTCACACCACTGTGTCCAGGTCGCTCAAGTCCCAAAGTTCAACCACAAGTCTGCTGCTAACTTACATGTTGGAGCCAAAGGCTGGGCATTGCTTCCATGACTATGATTCAATGACCTTATCAGAGGCAGAGGGCACATAAATGAGCCTAGTGAAGCAGGGCACAGGAGGGGGGCAGCAGGAAGCGCGACAGCAAGCTGAGGACAGGACGTCTGGCGGGCTATCATCTACCCTACACTCCCTGTGTATGACAGCTCAGTAGACCAGTCGACTCAAAGGACATAGATTCTTATCCAGTGTGTGCCTGTCCTTTTCATCTGTGGCTGGCTAGTTGTAGAATGCTCATCAGCATTGTATAGGCAAGCCTCACAATACCCTTGTGGGTCCTCTCATGTACATGGACAGATGCTGGATACTGCCAATGAGGACACCTACAGTCACCAACACCATCGACATGCTTTCCACTCCTGTCCCTGCCACTTCAGTCTGCTGCACTGCAACGGCCCCCATCACGTCTTATGTTTTGTTCATCCTCCCTGGCCCTAGTGACATTGTCAATGGTTCTGTCTCTGCTGTCTCCAACACTGCGATCACCCTACCACCACCTCCATTCATGCTGCTTCCAGCTACCCTACCATTGCTGTGTCCATTGTCATCGTCACTGATCCTACCCTTAACGGGACATCTGGACTGCAACAAATTCTCACTCACTCCTTTGAACCATCGCATACTGCATACTAGTAGCTTGGTGCAAAGTCAAAGGACAAGCCTGAAGCCTGAGGTCTGGGTGGCATAGGGAAATGGATCTGTGGCAACCAAAGTATTACATGTCAAGAGATGTCAAGAGCAGAGTAGCCTTGGGTTGGACAACACAAATAGTGCTCTAACATGCCTCATTTTGGGCAATGTAGCTGCTAATGAGTAATTGGGGTGGCATGTAAGCAAAACAGATCTCAAACATCTGTACCGTGACTGGGAGACTTGATCTGTATTAGAACAATGTAATGCAACTTCTCAGGACCTCAAAATAAAAATGATGACGATGTTGTCAAGGAAATGATTCTTCATTGTCAGCCTTGTGCACGTAGTCATGATCTGTGAAGGAGACTACATGTTGCTCTTCATCCTCATGGTGCATGGATCATTGTTCTTGCTACAGACATCAAAATTCAATCATTCCCCATGATTTGAGCAGCTTATTTTCCTGTCTCGGGCATGATCTTGCTTGTTGTTTCGTGATGGAATCCTGGAAGACATTGCCATCGACCCGCCAGGCATGGTTGATGATCTTGTCTCATGTTATTGTTATGTCATTCTTGTGAGTCATCCCTGCCACACAATGTAGTACTCATTCCTTGCACATTGTCTATAGTACACAGCATTGATGCTGCTGATAATAGAAACACTACACCTCCAAATACTCTGGTATTGTTCTTACGATAAACGTATCTCCTACATTCATAATATTACTGTAATATGTGCAACAACGATTGTCACAATAGCGCTCCAATACACATATGGTAGTGTACCCTTCCATGCGAGTGTGGCCTTACCCTAGTACAGAACATATATATATGAGAGGTCACTGATGATAGGCCTAAAGTAACAGTAACCAGACTGCCTCCTGCACTCCAGGACCTCATTATTCTTGTAAAAAACCCTCAATACTAGACGCATAGGAAATCCTTGCATTCTATGTACCCCAGTTGAGCCCATGTGTAATCCACAACCTGCTGTTGACCTGCACCACTGCGTCAATAATCCAGATCAACATCGGTGTGCCGTAGAACTGCTCTCCCCATGTCTTTTCTGAGGGTGCGGTGCAGCAGCACTTGGTACTCACTGTGCCTGGGATGCATGCACATCACTATGTCTGACATGCTCTAGGGCCAGGCAGGGCTCACTGTTGTCTGTTCCACCACCTCACATCAACAATGATGATGATGTTGATGTGAGACAGTGGGGTCAGCAACCAGCCCTGCCTGGCATGATGTTCACTTAACTGTAGTTTGAGATGGTCAGTTACGTCACAAGCTTCGTGGCAACTCACAAGGTGGTCTGGTAGCAGTTTGACCAGCACCAGTCAAACCTACAGCATGGTTCATGAGCCACGACCAGTATCCTGGTCACGAGTACCAGTGACCATCAGGTTGGTGGTGTCTCATGCAATAGGCCATAGGTTTGACAAATGCTGGTCAATCCATGGGTCATTCAAATCCAGACTTGCAGAAAAAAGTCTGAGATCCATTGCTTACTAAGTTACAGTTGGTGGGCCTCCTCACTGAGTCTTTATGACACCATTCCTAAGTACCTATTTCCCCCTCATTCATATACTTTCTTGAATACTTACATGGTATACTCTGACAACTTATTACGTGAATTAAGGAAAACCTGTTGTCTTGATGATGTTCGAGACATGAATCTTGTCTGATGCACAAAAATTAGCGAAATTTGAGAAGCCAATCACTGTTGGAAAAAAATTTTCATCCTAGACAAGTGCATGTATATTCTTATGACTCTCCTTCCTGTTGTGTTTTGGAGACACAGTGGTCAGTGATAGACTTTCAACTGTATGTGTTGGAATTTGGAAGGTGACCAATGTGGAAGGATGACATCCTTGTTTATCTTCTGTTCGCATCCCATTATGGGATGTTTCACATGAACAGACATCAACCCTTTTCTATTCTGTTTTCTATTCAGTGTGTCTACTTCTGTCGAAACGGTGACCTACACATGTTTTCTGCTACACGTATAAATACCTTCATGGTTCACTATTATCCCTCAGTCGTTTCCGCTATCAGCTGAGCATCTGCGCTATAGATTCTTAAAGTATGTGGTATGCACTTTTGAGTAGGTCATTTCATTGATGGTCTTAAATGTCAAGTGGTCACGCTCACCGTCGTTGGCCTGCCTTCCCTTCAGTCCCTCAACCCGCTCCCCTCAGGCATTGGGAGTAGATATTGACCAATAAACCACTATGGTTATCTGCTTTTCCTTCCATTGTGCATTTAAAACCGTATTCGTGACATAATGGTATTAATACGTATATGACCTACAGTAGTC
>QLPN01021632.1:0-33121 GCA_003314395.1 Albatrellus ellisii
AATCAAAAGGCAAATATCAACCTTCCCTCCACATGTCTTATTATCAAGAAAAGTGCGCATTCCCTGTAAGTCGCGTCTATCATTGCGTTGCATAGCATTCTCCATTGCATTCTCCATTGCATTCTCCATTGCATTGCGCTGCGTTGCGTTCCCCACTGCATCACGTTTTGTTTCCACTACATTGGATTCTCTATTGTGCTCTCTATTGCGTCATTTTGTATCCGTCTTATCACGTCATATCATCGGTTTATTACCCAAGTTGCGTTCCTCTAGTAGCTCTAGTTGAATTGCACTATCGCCCTTATCACCCTTAACTACTAATACTCTCTACTTTGGTGTCTAGGGAACTTTACAGCTCGCACCCTCCAGCAATTGCTGTGGTTGTGGTTACTTTCCCCTCTCAGCCCAACACAGTACATATCATTGCGCTTCAACTAGCAGATATCCCAGATGATCTATTAGTGTATAGTAATAGAGAGGAGAGAATGGTACTGTACCTAGTGGATATCCCAGATGATCAGAACTGGGGAATAAATTGCTAGGAGTCTTATGTATATATAGTATTCTGAAATGTGCACAGACCATGCAGTACAGTATAGGGCCAGAGAATGAGAAAGTGAAGTGAAGACATCATATCTAATAATAGAGGGGATGCGTCAGTGCTGACTGAGGCTCTGCAGCAACTGTGGGAGTGATTGGTGATGTTCCGCAGCAGGTGTGAGAAGGATTGGTGAGCATGTGCAGTAGATGTGAGAAAAGGAGTCATAACTAAATATAGAACGGGCCGATCGGAGATCGGACGACATACGCGTCATCGGCCGATAAAGACGAAGAGAAAGAGTATAGGACCGTGGGAATCGCTTCGATAGATCAGGAGCGATTGTAAGATCTATGGTGATATAGATGTAAGAAAAGGGAGAAAAATGAAGAGAAAAATAAGGAAAATAATAGTGGCCTGACACCTTGGCTGCTTGATGGGCCACTGTGCATGCCTTGATGCCTGACTCTTGTATCCACACCCACCCATGCTTTGGTGGGGGCAGTACAACCTCAGCTTTCTGCCCATGTGTTCCAACTCCTGCCTGTGGCATCACCTGCTTGACCTGCAGTGAGGTCAGGTGTTCCTTGGTTGTGCATGATGTGCATGCCTCATGTTCTGCCTCCTCCTGCAACACCCACTCCACCTCTTCCCACACCATACATTCTGCCTGTGTGTGATCTTTGACCTCACATTGTTCAGCCTCCTCACATTCTGCCTGCTTGTGTGCCTTGAGCACCTGTGCCTCCCACTCTGCACATTCTTGCACCTCACAGTCCACCAGCTCCTGTGCCTCCCACTCTGCATGCTCTTGTGTCTCATGCTCCTTGTATTCCCAGTTGGTGGCTTCCTTGAGCTCCAGTTCACACTCAAGTGTGAGGCCGACACTATGTTGAAGCCAAACAACTGAAAAGCTAAAACAACAAATAGGACAATCACACTTAGACTAGCAGATATCCCAGATATATTAGCATATAGTAAATAAGAGGGGAGAAGAGTACTGTACCTAGCAGATATCCCAGATGATCAGAACTGGGGAATAAACTGCTAGGAGTTCTATGTATATATAGTACCCTGTAGTGTGCACAGACCATGCAGTACAGTATAGGGCTGGAGAATGAGAAACTATAGTAATGATGTCATATCTAATAATAGAGGGGATGTGTCAGTGCTGACTGAGGCTCCACAGCAACTGTGAGAGTGATTGGTGATACTCTGCAGCAGGTGTGAGAAGGATTGGTGAGCATGCACAGTAATGGTGAGAAAATGGATCATAGCTGAAGATAGAATGGGCTGATTGGAGATTGAATAACATACATGTCATTGGCCGATAAAGACAAAGAAATGGAATGCATGACCATGGGAATCACTTTGATAGATCAGGAGTGATTGTAAGATCTATGGTGATAGAGACATAAGAAAATAGAGGAAAATGAGGAGAAAAATAGGGAAAATAATAGCAGCCTGACATCAAGTGCCTCATCAGCCTGCCTGGACCATTCGCCAGTGGCAGGAATTCACATGCCCAACTGACCCAGCTTGCCTTGGCGACAGGTGCCAAGACACTGTGCACACCTTCTACAAAGAAGGCAGCATCAGCTTCTGAGCCACCACACTGCTGGTGATGCTCCTGTGTGTCAATGATTAGTATTGTATGCCCCTGTGCCTGTCCACATTACATACCAAGAGACACCCTGTACCTGCCACCCACAATTGGTATGACTCCTTGGACAGCCCTTTGCCTTGTGGCCACTCATTGAGTGTCATGTGCATGCATGCATGCATGCAGATGCAAAAGTATGTGGTTGGAGGAGGTAGTGGTGAGGGAAGCTGAGTGGGACATGTTGGCAGATGAAGGAGATGGTGTTGATGAAGCCTCATGGTGGCAGCCAATTTATCACAGTCCCTGGTTTAGGGTGGGAGTGCCTGTGCCTTCACAATTGCTGCATGTCTTTTCACCTTCCCTCCACATTTTTCACTCCTTTTTGCCTTTCCACTTTTTCTCTTGTCTTTAACCTTCCTCTTTCAAAAAATAAAAATAAAAATAAAAGACTCTATTCTTGTCCTTCACACCCTTTTACTCTCTCCTGCCATATTTCCACTCTATTTCACCTTTCCCTGTTCCCTCTATGATCAGCACTAACAAAAATAAAAACAAAAAATTCCATCTGTCTCCCTCTTCCTCTCATCTGTCACAGTCTCTCCAGCCACCCAATTTTTTTTTTAAATTAAAAATTAAAAATTGATTTTTTTTGTCTCTTTTCTTATCCTTCTCTGTACCCTCCCCACTCTAATTTTGCCACCCATTCCTATTGCTGCACTCTGGTTTCCCCTCCAGTTTGCCCATTCCTGACTCATGTCTATGCTCACCATCCATTGCACCCCTGCACTGTTACAAGGCACTTGCTTTGGCACCTCATAACAGTTTTTTCTTTTCTTTTTTCTTTCTTTTCTTATATCTTAATTACTAGTAAAGCATGGTATCATTACTACAAGTGTGAGCTTAGCTCCACTTTAGTTAGTAAGGACTCATATTTCTTTTCTCTTTTATAGTACTTAAGTATTTACATACTTAAGTGTGAGCTTAGCTCCAAGTACTATATTAGACTTATCTTTTTCTCTTTTATCTTTATTTACTTATCATAACATTTACTTGCTAAGGACTATTACTATACAATTAGCAAGGACTCATCTTTGTTTATCTTTGTTTATCTTTGTTATGAGGCACTTGCTTTGGCACCTCGTAACGGTTTCTTTTTTTCTTTTTTTCTTTATTTTATCTTACTTACTATAGTAAAGTGTAGTATTATTACTACAAGTGTGAGCTTAGCTCCACTTTACTTAGTAAGGACTTATCATTTTCTTTTATCTTTTATAGTACTTAAGTATTTACATACTTAAGTGTGAGCATAGCTCCAGGTACTATATTAGATTTATCCTTTTCCTTTATTCTTCCTTTATTTATTATAACATTTACTTGCTAAGGACTACTACTATACAATTAGCAAGGACTCCCATTTCTCGCTCTTATTTACCTTTGTTTATCTCATGTTCATTACGCGCTTGTGGCTGAGCCACTTACATCACATGGACACTTACTTACTGCGCTTTACTGCGCATACTCGTTTACTTACTGCGCTTTACTGCGTAACCTTACTATACTTAGACCTCTAGTCTTGTATAAAAGTTGACAAACTGGCGGTCTTAAACCCCAGTCTTGTCAACTTCGCAATCTAGGGATTTTCCTTACACTGCGCTTGATCTAAGCTTTAAAACCTCACTTCACTCTCTCAGAACTAAGTCTAAGAACTCTAAGTCACAAAACGTCGCTAAAAGGGCATCTTACACTCGTCACTCTGGATCCTCGTATCGTTATTGGTGGAATCATCCTCGTAACCATATCATTGATCCCACTCTTCATAGTCATTCGGAACCTCTATTACGTTCATCAAATCAACATTCAAACCTTAGTTACCAGGAGTAACATATTAGACTTTCCCTAAGACCGACCATTAGGCTGCTCTTAGCAATCTTGTGAACGCAGGCTTGGGCAGGCTAGGAAAAACATAGCGAGGAGGGTGCAGATTGTTGGAACATAGTGGTAGGTGATGCACGCAATGGCGCAGAGTGGTAGAACGTGGTACAACATCGTAAGATAATGCTGTATTGTAACAGAACATGGGAGTGTAGTGGATATAGTGCGCGCTGCACTGAATTCAGGCGGTGCTGTAATGCGGGGTTGTATGTGGGGTTGTAGTACGTGCTACACAAACATGGGGTGAGTGAGGTAAGTGGGTCTGGAGCGGTCTAGAGCGCTCTATGACGACATGGTTGTGAGAAGTGGGTAAGTGGAATGTGTGTCAGTAAGACATAAAGAAGACATGTAAGTAATAATTGTAGCGTAGCTGAACAAATACTGTGAATATTCCAACATATCTCTTGTTCATTTTGCACTTGTGGCTGAGCCACTTACTATAATCATGGACACATCTTAGGTCATATGACCTCATTGATTGCTGTGCAATCATTGTTGATCCATAAACCTTATTTACTTGTACTATCTTTAGCACTCTAGTTTTGTATAAGTAGTTGAAAGACTGGTGGTCTTAAACCCCAGTCTTGTCAACTTCACAATCTAGGAATTCTCCTTTACTGCACTTGACCTAAGCTCACTACCAACTTGCTTCACTTCTAAGAATTAAGTCTAAGATCTCTAAGTCACTCTAAGTGTCACTAAGACATCCTAAACTTGTCACTCTGGATCCTCATTTAGTTATTGGCAGTATCATCCTCATCACTATCTCATTGATCCCTCTCTTTATCATCATCAGGAACAGTTACTATACTTATCAAACATGTATCAACTACCTTGTTACCAGGGGTATTATGAGACCAGAGTCTGCATATTACCACTGAAGTGGGACTGGGCACACTCAACTAATAGTTCACACTAAAAGGAGAGGAAATCCAGCCATAACTAGCTGGGGTATATTCAGCTATACTAAGTAAGCCTATATACTCTACAGTAAGGTGCACAGACCAGCACAGTACACTATAGGGCAGGCTACAAGGTACAATACTGCAGTAAGCTAAGGAACATGCCAAAGGCACATGCTATGACCTCATGGTCTAGGCCTAGCCAGAATATCCTAGACTGCAGTGGCAGTAAGTGTGATAAGATAAGATAACAAGATGATAGTAAAATCTTATCTTATCAGATCAACAAGAAAAACAATAAAATAAAAGAAAAGAATAAAGGGATAAGATGCTCCATAAATGAAGCCTGACAGGTATTGTTATAGCAGACCTTCCCTAAGACTGCCCAATAGGCTGCTCTTAGCACATGTAATGCCAGAAAATGACCATCAGCAACATCAGACATCAGGTGAACACAGTGACATTAACACACCACACATAACAATCATCTGCAGTTGCATCAATCATGTATTTGTTTAGGTGTTGGACTATAGGACTGGGTTCAGCTGACAAGGAGCAGGATTGATAAGGTGTATGGGCCAAGATGCAGTCCATGGAGTCACAAGTTGCAAAGTCAGCATTTGGTGCAATTGGTGCTTTTCCTATTTTGCTCATCTATATAGCATGATACTTTAATCATTTGCCTCCAGACTCCACCTCATTGCAAATATCCCTATGATTGACCCTATGTTGTAAAAATTCTGTTTTGTTTTGTTGTGCTCCAGTCTTGGAGCTAGACTTGTATTTAAATGGTGCATTGTATGTCAGAAAGGAATAGATTTCCCTGGCCCATGATTTGACTTCCCTCTCTTGTCTGAGCCAATTAGTGAAAGAGCACATTCTACTCTTACCTCCACATGTCTCACTACCAAGAAAGTGCATGTTCCTCATAGGTTGCATCTATTATTGCATTGTGTTCTCCATTGCATTGTATTATGTTGTGTTGTGTTCTACATTGCATTGTGTCTAGTCTCCATTGTGTTGTGTTGCATTCTATATTGCAGCTTACAGTCTCATGTTTTTGTTGCATTTCTTCATTGTCACCCAATCAGGTTGTATCATCACCCTATCTGTACTAAACTACTAAATCACTCTTTTGGTGTCTAGAGGATCTTACAATTCACACCACTCAGCAATTGTTGTGGTTGTGATTGTAGATTCTGCCTTCACCCCATCACAGCATATATCAATGTGTGTCCACACATGCTGCTGATTGGGAGGAAGCCTGTTATTATGAACTAGACATGCTTAATGCCATGGGTACATGGTCTCTGGTTGATCTGCTGCCAGGATGCACAGCTATCCCTAATAAATGTGTGTTTAAACTCAAAAACAATGGATGCTATTGCATGCATCTCATCACAAAGGGTTTTATACAAATCCATGGGGTTCACTATGAGGAGGTGTTCTCCCCCATTGCACAATTCAAGTCATTGTGACTCCTCTTTGCTCTAGCCACCACACATGATTGGCACATCCACTCCATGGATGTCAAGAGCACCTTCCTCAACAGGGACTTTGAGGAGGAGCTTTACATGGTGCAACCACACAGTTTTGAAATCCCTGACCTTGCCAACAAGGTCTGCCACCTCCACAAGTCAATCTATGGCCTCAAGCAGGCTGCATGACTCTGGAACATGAAGATGGACAAGTGCCTTGGAGGTCTCAATTTCAACTGCACTCAGTCTGATGCCAGGCTATACATCAAACATGGTGGGGCTTCCTTCTTATTCTTGGTGCTATATGTGGATAATATCACAATCTTTGGGAGCAACCTCACACAAGTCCTCAAACTTAAATGCATGCTGGCAGCCATGTTCAAAATGACTGATCTGGGTGAAACTACCACATACTTAGGTCTCAAGATCACCCATGATCATGCATGCCAGGCTCTCTCACTGTGTCAATCCCAGTATGTCACTGGCATTGTCATGTGCTTCAGAATGGCCAGGTGCAATCCTGTGCACACCCCACTGCTGCAAGTGTCCCAACTAGTTCCATTTGATGGCACTGCCAGTGCCACTGCATAGTCTGTGTACCAGAAGATCATTGGGAGCCTCATGTATGCCACAATTGTCTCCCCCCCTGACATTGCCTTCACTGTCAACACCCTCACACATAACTGTACAAATCCTGCACTGGAGCACATCTCTGCTGCCAAGCATGTCCTCCACTATCTTGCAGGTACTGCATCCCTCAGCTTGCACTATGATGGAACATGGGATGCACATGTCACTGTGCACTCTGACTCCAACTGGGCCACCTCCTTGTTGGACCACAGGACCACCACACATTTGTCTTTTATGTACATGGTGCCACAATTTTGTGGTCTTCATGCTGCCAGTGCATTGTTTCTCTGTCATCCACAGAGGGAGAATATATGACACTTTTGCAGGCTGCTACACAGGCTGTGTGGTACCAGAACAACATGTTGGTTTTTCACTACCTTATGATGCTGATCACACTGTTTACTTATTAAGTATACTTATCTCTATCTCATCTTATTGGTATTTCTTTTCTCTTTATGGTTTGAGCTCCTCTTCAACTCTATCTTGCTCTTACTATATCTTCTTTATCTCATCATCTTCTCACCTCAGCACTTCTGCATGTGCTGAGCTCTCTCTGTCTTCTGTGTACCCTCTACCCTCTGGTACACATCTTCTCTATCTTACAGCTATGTCTCTCTAGCTCTCTAAGCCTCTGGACTGTTGTCCTTTATCTTCACCTGGGGTCACAAGTCTATCTCTACACCTTAATAATCAATCTGCTGTTTGCCACTTTGCCCATGTTTTAACACATCATGTGTGAGCTCTGCATTCCATTCCCACTGCCACTACCCCTCTTTTGGGACAACAAGGGCTCTGTGGATCTCACCAACAACCCCATTGTTGGCAAGGGGACCAAGCACATAGACGTCATGCACCATTTCATCCAGCAGTGCATCAAGGAATTGCTCATTGAGCTCCACCACATTCCTTCCACCTCCATCATTGCTGATGCACTCACCAAGTTGCTACCATGTGCTGCATTCAAGGTGCAGCATGCCACTCTCAGTCTTGTCATTGTTGCTGCACTGAATGCAGGGGGGTGTTAGATTCTATGTGCATATTACACTACATTTTTGTTTGGCTTCTCTCCACCTCCTACACATGTACACATTATGCTTCCACATGTACTTCTATTTTTCATAACCTCAGACCTTCTGTCCTCAGACTCCACCTCCACTTACTTGTCTGTGCATGATCACACACCACATCATTCTCTGCATGACACACATCACACCACTTATGGTAGTCCTTGTTCTATCCTCACTTACTCTCTGCTCAAACTCTACTTGCAGATACTATATAAGATGGTCTCTCTCTACATACATCTCCTCAGATGTCCTCATTACTTGTCTGAGTGAGTACTACCCACCTTCACCATCTTACTCTCTCTCTTACCACATCCCTGCAGCATACTATTACCACATTACCTCACTACTGTGTTGGTAATTACTTACTTGCCACAAATGTTACCTGCCACTCTCTCCCTCCTGGGAGACTCATATCTACTCTCTCTCATACACATCCTGGTTTCCATTGCTTGCCATAACCTGCACATACAAATGGCATGAATGAGTGACCCCTACCCCTGGATGAGGTGATGAGCTCCCAGGAAAGTGGTGCTCACAACTGTGGGCATACATGAGATCAGATAAGAAACAATAGACATTGGGTGAGAGATAGAGAGAAGAACTGTGGAAACAAGGGCAGGGTGGTGAATGGCAAATATACCATAACAAGATGGAGGTATGCTTGTAGCCCTATGAATAGGAACAACCACCAAAGGACTATTGTCCAGAGATAGGACAACATCTGATAGAGCTGATAGAGAGAGAATGACAACAGTGTACAGACAGGGGTACAACAGAGATGAGAGAGTGGCTGCACAGATATCAGGTATATCTGAAGGGAAGAAAGGATAGATGACAAAATACCTACCTCAGCAAGTGTGCAAAAGTGCTGAGGTATGAAGGTGAAAAAGACAAGACTATATAGTGTAGTGACAATAGGATTAAAGAGGAGCTACAACTATAAAGAAGAAACAGATAACAACAAAGGAAAGATAAAGTGGAACAATATGCATGAAATAAATAAATCCATGCAAAAGCCAACCAGCACGGCAAGTAGCCAGTGGAAGATATAATTAGACAGAATAGATGTCCAACATCATATAACAGATAAAAATTAACAACAACAACTAGTAGACTAGTGTTCTGAGTCATGCAAGTGAGAAAGAGTGAGAACATCAAAAGAGTTATCTTTTATTATTACAAGATGGCTACTTGTGTATGAGCAGGTGATGTACACAGACCATGTTGTAAGTAGTGGCAGAAGGTGTGGCACAGTATAGTAGCACAAGAAGGTTCAACATGAGGAGGATCCTATTGGTTTTTATTGTCAGGCCACTATTATTTTCCCTATTTTTCTCCTCATTTTCCTCTATTTTCTTATACTTCTATTGTCATAGATCTTACAATCGCTCCTGATCTATCAAAGTGATTCTCACGGTCATATACTCTTTCTCTTCATCTTTATTGGCTGATGATGTGTATGTCATCTGATCTCCAATCAGCCCGTTCTATCTTTAGCCATACTTCTTTTTCTCACATTTACTGCACATGCTCACCAATCCTTCTCACACCTGCTGCAGAGTATCACCAATCACTCCCACAGTTGCTGTGGAGCCTCAGTCAGCACTGACACATCCCTTCTATTATTAGATATGACATCATTACTTTACTTTCTCATTCTCTGGCTCTATACTGTACTGCATGGTCTGTGCACACTCTAGGGTACTATATATACATAGGACTCCTAGTGGTTTATTCCCCAGTTCTGATCATCTGGGATATCTGCTAGGTACAGTACTCTCTTCTTTCCTTTTTACTATATGCTAATAAATCTGGGATATCCGCTAGCTTAAGCATGATTGTCCTTTGTTTTAGTCTTCCCTCAGTTGTTTGGCTTCAGCTCAGCATCGGCCTCACATTTATGATCTATGGACACTGTGCATACCTACTACAGTTAAAGGGCAATAACATGATAGTGTGTTTGTAGGGTGAATGTGTGAATAGTGTGATGTGCCACACAGACCTGTTGCAGGACTCAGGGATGATATGGATGGACCCTATACTTACAGAAAATTTTCAACCCTTCTCTTAACTGTACATGCTTGTGAATACAGGCATAGGCAGGCAATGAAGATGAAGAGCAAAGCAAGGGGATTTATTGTTGATACCCACATGTGGGTAGTGAGTAGAGGGTGAGGAGGAGGTATGAGCAGAGCAGAGCCAGAATAAAAGAAGTGGTGCCAGACATGAGGAGACAGATGCTTTCAGGTAATAGAAAGACTTAGAGAGAAAAGATGACAATTGGGGAAAAAGAAGATATAGTATGTCAGAGATTGAGTTGTAGAAGCACTACAATATGTAGACAAAGAGATGACTGAAAGAAGAAAGAAGTGTGACAACAAAGTGATCAATAAACAAGATGTAGATGGAAAGATAAGATGTATATGTGAGATAGATAAGATGAGATGAAGATGAAAATTGATAAGAAGATATAAGGGAAACTGCTCAGAGGTACAATAGATAGACATTTTCCAACAATGCTGTTAACATATACAGCATTTTTGTTTGGCTTTCCTCCTCTCCTTCATACATGTACTCTTTACCTACACAATACATACTTACCACCTTCTCACCTCTGTGGAGTGTCCACATACTTCTATGAACACTCACACTCCACTGACTACTCTAGGACAATGTGTGTTGATAGGTGCTGCAGGTGTGTGAGAGAGGAATCCACAATTATGACCATGATGGATGCTGAAAGGTGTGAGCTATAAGATCCCCTAGACACCAAAGGAAAGAGAGTTAGTAGTTTATGGCAGTAATGTGATAATGCAACACTGATGAGCATCATGCACATGTAACACTGGAAAATGACCATCAGCAACATCAGGCAAAAACAGTGACATTAATGTGCTGCATATGACAATCATCCACAAAAGCCTCAATTGCACATTTGCATAGGCACCAGGATACAGGTTTGGGTTTGGCTGACAAGGAGCAGGACTGATAGGACATATAGGCTGAGGCATGGTCCAGGCCTGCCAAAGTAACCATGGAGTCATGAGTCATGAAGTCAGCAGTTGGTGCAATGGGTGCTTTTCCTTTTTCACTCATCCATTATAGTATGATACCTTGTTTGTTGCATCTAGACTCCACCTCATTTCCAACCATCCTTATGATTGACCCTACATTGTAAATTTTCTGTTTTGTTTTGTTATACTCCAGTCTTGGAGCTAGACTTGCATTTAGATGGCTTGTTGTCTGTCAGAAAGGAATAGATTTCCCCTGCCCATAATTTGACTCCCCTCTCCCATCCAAGCCAGATTGTGAAAAAGTGCTTTTTTTGCTTGTCCTTCCATGTATACCACAGTCAAGAAAGTGTGCATACCTTGTAGGTTGCATTTATTGTTGTATTGCATTCTCCATTGTATTGTGTCACATTCTCCATTGTGTTGCATTGTGTCCTCTATTGCATTGCATTCCCCATCTTTCCCATTGTCACATGTACAGTGTTGCATTTCCTCACTATCACCCAGTTGTGTTGCATTATTGCATTATTTGCCCCAAACTACTAACTCTCTTCCATTTTGTGTCTAGAGGATCTTATTGTTGGATTTCATCCTCTACATGCTAAGAGTGGCCTATTGGACGGTCTTAGGGAAGGTCTGTAACGATACCCCTGGTAACAAGGTAGTGGATATGCACTTGATATGCATAATAGATGTTCCTGATAACAATGAAAATTGGGATCAATGAGATAGTGATGAGGATGATTCCACCAATGACTAAACAAGGATCCAGAGTGATGAGTTTAGGATGTCTTAGCAATGCTTAGAGATCTTAGACTTAGAGTGAAGTGAGTTTGTAGCAAGCTTAGATCAAGCGCAAAATAAAGGAGAATCCCTAGATTGCAAAGTTGACAAGACTGGGGTTTAAGACCACCAGTTGTGAGGCTGACACTGAGCCGAAGCCAAACAATTTGAGGGAAGACTAAAACAAAGGACAATCACGCTTAAGCTAGCAGATATCCCAGATGTATTAGTGTATAGTAAGTAAGAAGAGAAAAGAGTACTGTACCTAGCAGATATCCCAGATGATCAGAACTGGGGAATAAACTGCTAGGAGTCCTATGTATATATAATACCCTAGAACATACACAGACCATGCAGTACAGTATAGGGCCGGAGAATGAGAAAGTAAAGTAATGATGTCATATCTAATAATAGAGGGGACACGTCAGTGCTGACTGAGGCTCTGCAGCAGGTGTGAGAAGGATTGGTGAGCATGCACAGTAAGTGTGAGAAAGGGAGTCATAACTAAAGATAGAATGGGCCAATCAGAGATCAGATGACATATGTGTCATTGGCCAATAAAGATGAAGAGAAAGAGTACATGACCATGGGAATCACTTTGATAGATCAGGAGCGATTGTAAGATCTATGATGATAGAAGTATAAGAAAATAGAGAAAAATGAAGAGAAAAACAGGGAAAATAATAGCGGCCTGACACCAGTCTTTCAACTACTTATACAAAACCAGAGTCCTAAGTATAGTAAGGTTGCACAGTAATGTGCAGTAAGTAAACGATAATACGCAGTAAAGCACAGTAAGTCATGTCCATGTGATATAAGTGGCTCAGCCACAAGTGCATAATGAACATGAGATAAACAAAAGTAAATAAGAATGAGAAAAGAGAGTCCTTGCTAATTGTATAGTAATAGTCCTTAGCAAGTAAATGTTATAATAAATAAAGAAAGATAAAAGGAAAAAGATAAGTCTAATATAGTACTTGGAGCTAAGCTCACACTTAAGTATGTAAATACTTAAGTACTATAAAAGAGAAAAGAAAATGAGTCCTTACTATAAGTAGGAGCTAAGCTCACTGCTGTAGTTAATACTACACTTATAGTAAGTAAAATATAAGAAAAAGAAAAAGAAAAAGAAAAAGAAAACTGTTATGAGGTGCCAAAGCAAGTGCCTCATAACACTACTCATGCCACTGAGCAGTTCTCACCACTATACACTCTTGTCTCTCCTATTCCTTAACCCATCTCATTACCTATCTATGTTATCTAATCCACACCTCATCCTCTTATCTCTATCTAATCATCTGGCTCTGCTCTTATGTCTTTACTGGCTGTGCTCTTTCTTCTCCCTCTAGTTGTCTCTTTGTCATCATCCTTGTAGCTCCACTACAACCTTATACTTTCATCTCTATATCTTTTCTTCCTTCATCATTCTCAGTCTTTATCCTCTAGAAAGCACTCTGTCCCATATCTTACTTCCATCTACAATAGACCTATCCACTCTCCTCTTGTTTGCCCTTATTGCCTGCCCATTCCTGTGTTTACACTTATGGCTTGCACCCTTCAGCACCTGTTGTGGTCATAATTGTAGATTCCTCTCACACACACTCACAGCACATGTCAATACAACTGGGTGACAGTGAGGAAATGTGATGGAAATGCAACACTGTAAATGCAACAATGGGAATAATAGAGAATGCAATGCAACAAAATAGAGAATGCAACACAATAATAAATGCAACCTACAAGGTACATGCACTTTCTTGACTTGTGAGTCACATGGAGGGAAGAGCAGAATGCACTTTTTTGCAATCTGGCTCAGACAGGAGAAGGGAGATAAATCATGGATGGGGGAGATCTGTTATTTTCTGATGGGCAACAAGCCATCTAAATACAAGTCTAACTCCAAGACTGGAGCACAACAAAACAAAACAGAAATTTAACAACATAGGGTCAATCATAAGGATATTTGAAATGAGGTGGAGTCTGGACACAAATGAATAAAGTATCATACTATAATGGATGAGTGAAAAAGGAAAAGTGCTGATTGCACCAAATGCTGACCCTGCTACTTGTGACTCCAGGTTACTTTGGCAGGCCTGGACTGCACCTTGGCCTATACATCCTATCAGTCCTGCTCCTCATCAGCCAAACCCAATCCTGTCTTCCAGCACCTACATAAATGTGCAGTTGATGCAGTTGTGGATGATTGTTGCATGTGGCACATGAATGTTGCTGTGTTCACCTGATGTCACTGTTGGTCATTTTTCCAATGCTATGCACATGTGATGCTCATCAGTGTCCCTCCTCTTCATAGTAGTCATTGTACTTCACTACTCCACTCTCCACCTCAAACCACACTGCAGTTACTATATAAGATGGACTCCCTACTATACAACACCTCAGATATCTTACATCTTGTCTGAGTGAGTATTCCCCTTATCCCATCTTATTCTGCTTCTCATTCTTCCCCACAGCCTCTCTACTACATTGTGGCACTTATCACATCCACACTCCTACTATCTGCTGCAGACATGCATTCTGCACTCTCCCCACTGAGGATCACTTGCTTATACATCATGTTTGTTGGTGTTTGCCATAGCCTGCATGTACACATGCAGGTTAGGGCAGACAAGTCTTAAAGTGTGAAAGATGAGGATGCAAATGTATTGAACTCCTAGTGGGGAGGCTAGAGCAGACATGCTGCAGCAAGTGGACACAGTGAGTGCCACAGTGCAAGAGAGTATGAGTCAGACAAGTAGAGGAATGTCTGAGGAGTTGTAGTGTAGGGGAATCATCTTATATAGTGTATGTAGGTAGAGTTCAAGTGGAGAGTGAAGTAGTGAAGGACAAAGACCACCAAAATCAGATGTGGGGCATGCATCATATGGATGCTGTAAGTAGAGCCTGTATGTGAAGGAGAGATAAGTCCAAGGAGATGATGGTGAAATGAGTGCATGATGTGTATGTAAATAGTACATGTGCAGAAAGCTGAACAGAAAGTATGCATACATTTCAACATTAAACTCCTCTCTAACTCTAACTCATCCTACTCTACTTCATCATCATACCACCTCAGCATTTCTTCTATTTGCTGAGGTAGGACTCTTGTCATCTCTCCCTCTCTTCTCTGTTTGATAGTACCTCCTCTCATAGTTGCTCTTCTTGTTTGCACTCTCATCATGTATTCATCTACTCTCTCATACACTCCCCTGTCTCAGAATGTATCTGGTCTTTATCTATCTAGCCCTCAGTGGCTATTTTTATCATCAAATGGTCTACACCACCTTCACCCACTTGCCCAAATTTCCACAGATCCAACTGCAGGGACTCTCCATGACACTGGCAGACCTGCCATGGTTCCCTGCACAACTCCAGCAACCCAGCAACCCTATGAGGCCACCACATCACAATTCCTTGCATCCTGCACCCATTCTTGACCCTGGAAAGTTGTGAAAGGAGACCCATCATCCTGCACAGGACTCATCCTGAATGGTGTTCAAGGCAATGACAGGGACCTGAGACACTATGTGGAGTCACAAGATCATCCCAAGCAACTGTTACAAGGCACTTGCTTTGGCACCTTGTAACAGTTTTTTCTTTTCTTTTTCTTTTTCTTTTTTTTTATCTTACTTACTAGTAAAGCATAGTATTATTACTACAAGTGTGAGCTTAGCTCCACTTTACTTAGTAAGGACTCTCCTTTCCTTTCTCTTTTATAGTACTTAAGTATTTACATACTTAAGTGTGAGCTTAGCTCCAAGTACTATATTAGACTTATCTTTTTCTCTTTTATCTTTCTTTATTTATTATAACATTTACTTGCTAAGGACTATCATTATACAATTAGCAAGGACTCCCCTTTCTCATTCTTATTTATCTTTGTTTACACCCTGTCACTTTGTGCTTGTGGCTGAGCCACACTACTTATACAATGGACGTGACTTACTGTGCATTACTGCGCAACCTTACTATACTTAGGACTCTGGTTTTGTATAAGTAGTTGAAAGACTGGCAGTCTTAAACCCCAGTCTTGTCAACTTCGCAATCTAGAGATTCTCCTATACTGCACTTGACCTAACACTTGCTTCATCCTCTAAGAACTAAGTCTAAGATCTCTAAGTCACTCTAAGCGTCACTAATGTTGAGCACAGGCCATGTGTGTGGAAGGAACTGAAAATAGTTCTTGTATTTGTGAGAAGATTCTACATACATATATTGTTTCAGTAGTGCACAGACCATGAAGGTATGTACAAGATGAAGTGTGTACAGTATGTATGTGTCTGTGTGTGTATGTATGTACAGTAAATAGACAAAAAAGGAAACATATGTGTACATAAGCTGAAATCATCAACACCCCCTGATGCTGGGCATACACTCCACAAGACCAAGACCAGAATGGTGAGCAGAGAATAGGGGAAGAGATAAGGGCTTGGTCAGGATGTCAGCCATGATAAGAGTGGAAGGGAGACATTGTACTGTAATGGCATTGGATGAGGAACATTCCCTGATATAGTGATGTCATGTGTCAATGTGCTTCATACCACATGTAATGACTGGGTTGGTAGTGATATCAATTGAGCCCTTATTATCTCCATATAATAAAAGAGGGAAAGTGAAACCAAAACCTATCTCTTCCAACAACAACCTCAACCACATCCCCTGGGTGCTGGCTTATGACAAGGACATATATTTGGCTTCTGTAGATGAGAGTGACACTGTGTGTTGCTTCTTGGAGGTCCAAGTGATAGCTCCTCCCACCGGGAGGAAGGTGTAGGCTCCAACTGACTTTTGATCATCTTTGTCAGCTGCCCAGTCAGAGTCTGAATACCCAACCATCCCATTACCATCTGATCCTCCATACTGTATATGGTAGTGTTTGGTCCCTTTGAGGTAGCAAAGAACATGATGGGTGAGTGATAGGTGAAGCAGGAGAGGGTTCAATAGAAACTGGGAGAGCTTGGTGATGGCAAACAAAATGTCAGGCCAGGATACTATGGCTGCATAGAGAAGTGAGCCTATGAGCTGTTGATACTCATTGCAGAGGGATAATGTTGTGACATAGTTTCTGCCTGCTTTGGTAGGTGATGAGCCTGGAGGGAGAGGAGTAGAGACATGGTTACAGTTGGTCATGCAGTATTGGTTTAGAACATCAGAGATATATGTTTCCTGATCAATTTCCAGGATACACTGTGATCTGTCTTGAGTAACATGAAGGCCTAGGTATGACTTTATCTCTCCTAGATCTGTCATCTGGAATAGAGACTTTAGTGTGGCCTTACATGCTTCAACTTCCTCCAGTGAGCCTCCAAGAACAGTGATGTCATCGATGTAAAGGACTATGATGAGTGGTTTGGAGGACACCATTGAGACATAGATCCCAGAGTCAGATAGAGTGCAGGTGAAGGAGAGACCTAGAAGTGAGCCATGCATCTTGTGGTGCCATTGTCTTGATGCCTGCTTTAGTCTGTATATCGCTTTGGAGAGATGACAGACTTTGCCTTCAGTCCCTGGTACAGTGAAGCCATGGGGTTGCTCCATGTAGATTTCTTCATCTAAGTTGCCATTGAGAAATGTGGACTTGACATCCATCAAGTGGACCTCCCAGTCTTCCAGTGCTGCTATCATGAGCAAGGTCCAGAGGGACTCAAAGTGGGCAACAGGCAAGAATGTTTTGGTGTAGTCAATGCCATGGACTTGGGTGTAGCCTTTGGTGACAAGATGTGCTTTGTAGTGTCCATCTGCCTTTTGCTTGAAGACCCACTTGTTCCCTACAAGGTTGTGACCAGGGGGTAAGTCTACTAACTCCCATGTGTGTAGGTCAGTGAGTGACTTCAACTCTTTGTTGCAAGCAGATCTCCAGGAGTCACTGTTGGGGCCAGATAGCACTTGTTTTAGGGTGAGAGGGTCACACATGACAGCATGGGAGAGGAGTGACAAGAGTGAAGGGCCAGCTTGCAGCATAGCAAAAATGTTGTCATTGCTGTCAATCCCCCCCTCACCCAAGATGTCCACAAACTCACATGGACCATACATGCTGTCATGGAAATGGGCAGGGTGACAAGAGATGTGCTCAGAGTGCTGCAACGCAGGTGTCACATCCCCAACAAGGTCCAAGCACACCCACTGATGATTCAGAGAGTCCAGGGCATGATGCCACTGGGGCAGAGGAGGTCCAGGGTCCTGAGAGACAGTGTGATGGGTGTGGACATGCAGAGGTGCTACAGTTACCAAAGGAGCATGTGGTGGAGTGATGGGTGCATCAGGGAGTGGAGGAATGGAGGAGATGGCAGGGGGAGTCACAATGGCAGGAGGTGCAAGTGTGGTGGGGGGTGACAGAGGTGTGTCCAGAACAGCTGGCTGTACAGGCACAGTGAGCACGACATCAGGGGGGACAGCAGTGGTGCCCACAGTGGCATCGCCACTGACACCAGCAATGTCCATGTTGTCATCCATGGTGTTGTCACCACTGTCATCATTGTCATTGTCAGGGGACAGAGTAGAGACAGCTGACAGGAAAACATCAAGGACAGTAGGGTGTGTGGCAGACTCACATGCAGGAAAAATGTCCTCCTGGAAGATGACATCATGACTAGTGATGATGTGGTGTGCACTGGCATCCCAGAAGAGCCAGCCTTTGGTGCCTGCCTGATACCCCACAAAGGTAAGGGAGTGTGCATGGGGATCAAGCTTACCACAGGCATGGTCCAGGCTCTGCACCCAGGCATGGCAACCAAAAACATGGAGGTGTGAAACATCCAGCAGAGCAGGCACAGGATCCCAGAGAGCAGTGGGTGTATATCATCTGAGCCTGCAGGATGGTGAGAGGTTGTATGTATGCATGGCAGCATGCACAACAAGCTCCCAGAAGCTGCCAGAGAGGCAGGCCCAATGTAGGAGTGAGAGGGAGCACTCAAGCACAGTGCAGTTCCAACACTTAGCATGGCCATTCTGCTGTGGTGAGTGGGGGACAGTCTGATAGTGTTCCACTCCAGCATCCAGCAGCAGCACAGAGATGGTGCTGTTGATGTACTCCCCACCTCTATCAGTGCAGAGAGTCCAGGGATACCACCTGAAGAGTGTGTGCAAGGTAATGCCACAAGGAGTCTGACAACTGATCCTTGTGCCACAGGGGGTATACAACCCCAAAACCCAAATGGTCATTGAGAAAGGTGGCGAAGTATAGTGATCCAGACGCCACAGACACAGTGCTGAACAGACCAACCAAGTTGGAGTGGACAAGATCCAGGATGCGATTGGCATGAGTGCATGAAAGGTGGAATGACAATTGGGGGAACTTCCCTTTGAGGCAGCCCACACAAGGAGTGTCAGAGGTAGCAACAGGAGGTGGAGAGAACCCAGTTAGTTGAGATGGCTGGATGCACGAAATAATGGCCTCTGATAGGTGGCCTAGTCATTCATGCCAAAGACAGATGGAGGGAGAGGTGAGTGTGTGGAGTGACATGGGTGGAGAAAGGGTCAGCCAGTACATCCTGTTTTCAAGGATCCTGATGCTGAATGTCTTCCCATTTTTTGTGATGGTGCAAGTCCCATTTTTGTATGTGATGTGGAAACCTAATCCATTGAGCTTACTGATGGACAGGAACTGTCCAGACACACCAGGGACATGTAGGAGCCCAGAGAGGGAGACAGAGATAGACAAGCCATTGGGTAGAGTGTGCGAGTGGGAGCTAGTGCCAATCCCAGTGCAGGCAATAGTGGAACCATTTCCAACAGTCACAGTGCATGTAGTCTGTGGTTTGTATGTTGTGAAGTCTGACCTATGTGGTGAGATGTGGTCTGTACAGCCAGAGTCCAGCATCCAACAGCCAGAGCCACCATAGTAACACACATCAATTGCAGAGTTGGAAGACAAGTGGTTTAACATTGTAGTATGTGCACTATCCTTCTGTCCTTTGTCTTTGTCCTTATCCCTCTTCTCCATCCTGCTCTTCACATCATCCAGCATCCCATGCAGTGTCCAGCAATTCTCAATTGTATGGTTGCACTGTTTGCAGTGTGAGCAGAAAGAGGTGTTGTGGTGGGGGGTTCCAGAGATTTGTTGGAAGGTGGAGAGACCTGTAGAGGGCTTGGTATGTGCTTCCTTGTCAAGGATCCTCCTGCGGATGTCCCCAAGAGAGAGGTGTTGTATATTGGAGGATGCTAAGATGGAGGAAGTGAAATGGCTCCAAGATGGCAGGAGTGCATGCAGGATGATGAAGTACATTTGCTGCTCTGATACATCTACACTAGAGGTACTGAGGTGTTCTTGTATGATGATCAATGCATCGAGTTGAGTGGTGAGGGGTAGGTGCATGTCATATTTGCACATAAGGAGAGCTTGAAACTGAACAAACACCCCCATTGCAGACTGCTTCCCATGGATGTTTTTGAGCAGATCCCAGGCCCTTGCTGCAGAGACTGATTCAGCCACAATGGCACTTGCTGGTTGCATTCCACAGTGCATAGATATTACAACTTTAGTGATGTCATTGTTGTTGTCAAACAGCTGTATCTCATTGGAGTTTGTGATGACCTTGACTGGTAGTCCTCCCTCAACATTAGTTTGGGAGATAAGAGGGAGTGGTTTGGGTCACATAATGGTGTACCAGATACCCATAATGATTAAGGCTGACTTGACCATATTGGCCCATTGATGGTAATTGTCCATTGATTTGAGGATGATATTGATTTTTGGGACAGAGACAGCAGTAGAGGAGTGGAGGAGACAAGATATGAGGATGGTGAAGATGAGGTAGGAGTGGGAGTTGAGAATAGTGAAGACAAGCATGAGAGTGAGTATGAGAGAGATGCAGATGGCCCAGGCAGGGCCCATAACCTGTTGAGCACAGGCCATGTGTGTGGAAGGAACTGAAAATAGTTCTTGTATTTGTGAGAAGATTCTACATACTACTTATAGTAGTTTCAGTAGTGCATGGACCATGAAGGTATGTACAAGACAAAGTGTGTACAGTATGTATGCATCTGTGTGTGTGTGTGTATGTACAGTAAATAGACAAAAAAAGGAAATGTATGTGTACATAAGCTGAAATCGTCAACAGCTAAGACATCCTAAACTCATCACTCTGGATCCTCATATAGTCATTGGTGGAATCATCCTCATCACTATCTCGTTGATCCCACTCTTCATCATCATTAGGAACATCTATTACACCTATCAAATGCATATTCACTACCTTGTTACCAGGGGTATCATTACAGACCTTCCATAAGACTGTCCAATAGGCTGCTCTTAGCAGCAACCTTATACACTGTCTAGGGTGTCTTACTATATCTTCTTTACCTCATCATCTTCTCACCTCAGCACTTCTGCATGTTGCTGAGGTGAGTATATGTATATCTTCTCCTCTCTCAACCCTCTTCTGACATGCCTGCTCTATGCAGCTCTCTCTTTCTCTGTGTACCCTCTACTATCAGGTACATGTCTTCTCTCACATAGACACCAAAACTTGGAGTGTTAGTTATTATAGAGAACCACAATGATGCAACATGAATGGGTGACAGTAGGTGTGAGGCCAATGCTAGGTAAAGCTGAACAACTGAAAAGGCTAAAACAATAAAGGGAAATCATACTTAAACTAGTGGATATCCCAAATATATAATTTGATGATGCAGACATAGGCAGGACATGATGATTGTGACAGCTATGAGAAGGTCCACCAGGTCCACAGCAAGATAGTCCCACATGGTGGGAGAACAGATGAGGAGAAGGGGAGAAGACTGATGGAGAGATGAGGTGTACAGATGTGAGGTATGCAGAGGATAGAAAGAAGAGTGCTAAGAAATCAGATATGTCAGGCTAGAAGAAAAGAAAGAGGGGAGGCAATGACAAACCTACCTCAACTAAGTGTAGAAGAGCTGAGGTGGTGAGATGAGGGAAAAAAGATTATGTAGTGTAGTGATGATAGAGTTGGAGAGGAGCTGCAAATGCAGGAACAAAGACATAGCCAAAAGAAGAAAGAAGAGATAACAGATGAGATGTAGAGATAAGATGTAGATAAAAGTAGATAAAGATAAGATAGATAAAGTATAAAGTACATACTCTGTACATATTTGTATGATCAGTATTGAGCAAAGACAAATATAGTCAACATAATTAGTTAAGTAGAACAAAAGAGAAGGGATACTACTGTACCTAGTGGATATCCCAGATGATCAGAACCAGGGAATATCACTAGGAGTTGTATAGTATATATAGTACAGTACTCTAGGGTGGGCATATGAACTAGCAAGGGCTGCACAGTAGAGCTGACAATAACAACCAATCAGGGATCAGACAACATATGCATCATTGGCTGATAAAGATGGACAAAAGGAATGCATGACTGTGAGAATCACTTTCATAGATCAGGAGTGATTGTGAAATCTGTAATGATAGAGACATAAGAAAAAATATGAAAAATATAGGGAAAAATAGAGGAAATAAAAGGCAGCCTGACAGTAGGGAGATATGACAAAACACAACATGGTAAACACAACAATAATGCAAGCAAAGTGCAATGCAATGCAGATGAGAATGTGACAGAATGGAATACAACACAAACAAAATGCAATGCAGATGCAATGCAACTGTAAATGTGACCTACAAGGTGCTTGTACTTTCTTGATTTAGTGGACATGAGATAGGATGGAGGGATAGCACTTTTTTGCCTTCTAACTCATGACTCCATGGTTACTTTGGCAGGCCTGGACCAAGCCTCAGTATATATGTCCTATCAGTCCTGCTTGTTGTTGGCTGAACCCAGTCCTCTATTCCAGCATTAAAGCAAATGTGTGATTGATATGACTGGATGATTATCATGTGTAGTGTGTTAATGTCACTGTTTGCCTGATATCACTGATGGTCATTTTACAATGCTACATGTGTGTGATGCTCATCAGCAGTGTGTTAATGTTGCTGTATTTGCCTGATGTTGCTGACGGTCATTTCCTGATGCAACACATGCATGATGCTCATCATCTCCTCCCAACTGAAATATTAACTGACCACAGTCAGATGCAAGACATGACCAGAAGGGATGACTCACAGGGGTGATGCTGCAGGCAGTGTGAATGAATGAGCAGACAAGGCAGAGCAGCAGGGGGTGGGTGGGTGGAGTGGGTATAGAGACACTCTGCCTCAGCACAGTGAGACATGGCATGGGGGATGGGGCATAGGATAATCATTGCTGAATGCAGGGTATAATGCAACTGAGTGTGGACAGGCACAATGTGATGGAAGGCAAATGTGGGAACAAGGTGGGAATGAGCTAACTGGAGGCAAAACCAGAGCACAGTAGAAGGGAGATGGTGGATTAATTAGGGTGTGAAGGAAAGGATAGTTGAGGAAAAGGAAGATATGTGAGAAAGATGTTGGTGTTTGCTTTTTTTTTCTTTTTCTTTTTCTTTTTCTTTTTCTTTTTTGTGGGAGAGTGGAGATGAGGAGAGTGAAAGACAGAAAAACAGAACAGTGGCATAGAGTGGAGAGATGGAACATGGAAAGGCAAAAATGATGGGAAGAGACAGTGAGTGAGAGTGAGAAGGCATTGATGGTGTGATGTTTGGTGTGGTGGTTGTACCTAGGCCAGTCTCTCCACTCAAGGAGGACAGAAGGGTGATGGTGGGTAGAGAGTGGGCAGGAGCCCAAGAAGAGCAGAGAGCAGTAGCATTACACAGAACCAAGTGTAAAGAAAGAGTGTAGGAGTGTCCATGCTACAGGAGGAGACTAAGAAGTCAACTATTAATTAGTGTCCCAGAAGAAGTCCTTAAGTACCTGTAACTGCTGCACACAGACCACACTGAGTAAGTATGTGTGGGGTGCAGGTATTGGACACAAAGAACAGTATGTAATTCCAACAGGCATGAGGAAAGAGGAGAGATTGTTGTTTTCTTTTTGTATGTCTATTATTTTATTTTATTTTATTTTTATTTACAACAGAAACACAAAATAGAGTGAAAAGTGGTGGGGAGGGTGAAAAGGATGGAAAGAAGCCAAAGGGCAATAGAAAAGAAAAGAACCACAGACTGGGGACTGGGGCACAGAAAACATGAGGGCACAGGCACTCCTGCCTTGAACCTTTGATTGTGATAAAGGAACTTTGTCAGCAGCCACCATGAAGCCTCATCAACACCAACCTCAACCACTCCATCATGTTGCAATCCACATCCTTCACCACTACCACTTCCAAGTGTGCACTAGGGCACATCTGAGTGTGCACACATACACTGCTCAATAAGCAACCACAGGGTGAAGGACTTTCTGAGGAGCATTATTGCATATGGGTGGTGGGCACAATGCACCTTTTGGTGCATGAGGTAGATGCACTCTTGACTGTCAGCACTAACCTTTTGTGCAGGCACTTCACTGGCAATGCAGAGGCACCAAACCTGACATGGTTTTCTTTGTAGATGGTGTCTACAGCATTGTGGCACCTGCTGCCCAGGTGAACTGGCTGGAATGGGCAGTGGAGTTCCTGCCACTGACACTGGTTGAGGAATACACCTGGGTAGCTGATGAGGCATTTGAGCATGAGCTGAAGCTCACAGATGCCACTGAGCATGAACAAGTGGAGTGCCAGATGTGTGAACAGGTGGAACACAATGCACAGGAACTAGCAGAATGTGAGGTGTATGAGCAGGCAGAATATGATGAGGTCAAACAACTTGCAACCATGGCATGCATGGCACAGGAAGAGGTTGGGTGGGAAGTAGCTGAGTGATGCATGACTGAGGAACACCAGGCCTCACCAGAGGCTGATTCACAGACATGCAGGCAGGGGTCAGAATGTGCAGGCTTCATCCTGAGGTTATATTGCCAGCTCTGTTGTGAGGACAGGTGTCAGGCCACTATTATTTCCCATATTTTTCTCTTCATTTTTCCTATTCTTCTTATGTCTCCATCACTATAGATCTTACAATCACTCCTGATCTATTGAGGCAATTCCCACAATCATGCATTCATTTTGTTAGTCTTTATCAGCCAATGACACATATGTCATCTGACCCCCAATTGGCCTGCTTACAAGATAGTTATGACTGTTTTTCTCATGGTTACTGTGGAATCTTTCTAATTGTTCTCACCCTGACTGTGGAGTGCTTACTTATTGTTCTCACAGTTGCCACACTTATTGTATGGCACTGACACATCCCTTCTATTGTTATATATGACCTCATTCCTTTTGGTTCTCATACTCTGGCCCTATAGTGTATAGCATGGTCTATGCACTGGTTCCAGTACTATACATACAGTAGTTCACTTAGCATTTTATCCCCAGTTCTGATCATCTGGGATATCTGCTATGTGCAATAACCTCTGGTCCTTTCTTGTCTTACTTTACTGATTATATCATCTGGGATATCCACTAGCTGAAGCATAATAAATCCTTTGTTTGTTTTCAGTCTTCTCTTTAGTAGTTTGACTTCAACACTAGTGTCAGCCTCACAACAGGTGCAGGTGCAAGACTCAGGTGTCCAGCATGGGTGGAAAATGATGCAGGCACATGCTGAAGCATTGATGGCAGCCAAGGGGCAATGGTGCATATCTCTGGAGCTGTCTGATGATGGTGACCATGACAGCAAAGGTGGGAGTGAAGATAATGACAAAGATGATGATGAGGGTGAGGACAGGGACAAGGCAGCATCACCAACTGGGGCAGAGGAATAAACATCATCAGCAGCATCAAAGCATGGGGTGGAAGATATGGAGGAGGATGCCACACCATGCCAATGGAGATGTGCACACACAGGCACAATTACTGCAAGGATGGGCACTGGAGCAGCCAAACAGCAAGGGCAGAAACAGACCAATGAAGGGCCCACATGGTGGGAAAGTACATGTCCCTCAACCCCTTTCTGCAGGGCTGACACTGCACAGATGAGGATGCTGTGCTCCTGCTGCCATCACATGGACAGTGATTGCTGGTGGTATGAGCAAAAAATTGCTGCATTAAGTGCACACACCAGTGCAAACACTGTGAAGGTGCCATGCAGCCACTCTGTACTGCCACAAATGGTAAGTGTCTGTGGAGTGTCATAGCATGGTAAAGTCACTAATTAGCTTGTAACAGACCTGCAAGGCACCTTGCCTCTCTTCATGCCAGGCAGCAGTGATGCAGCTGGACCAAGTCACACTGTCATGCATGGGTGATCTGACTCAATGGATGCCTTACCAGTGGTGGGTGTGAGTTTGGGCCTCAACTTTCCAGGTATGACCCTGGGGCACATCAACTACCAAAATAGCAATGTGTTGGAAGCCACCAACTTGGAGATGTGCCACTGGTATGAGTCACACCATGTGGCATTGGGGTTGCAATGACTCTTGATTGACTGGGCCATGTGCTAAGAGTGGCCTATTGGACGGTCTTAGGGAAGGTCTAGAATATTACTCCTGGTAACCAAGGTTTGGATATTGGTTTGATGAACATAATAGAGATTCCGGATGACAATGAAGAGCGGGATCAATGATATAATTACGAGGATGATTCCACCGATAATGATATGAGGATCCAGTATGGTTTAGTGTAAGATGTCTTGATAATTTTAGAGTTCTTAGACTTAGAGAGTTGAAGCGAGTGATTGACGAGTTTAGATCAAGCGCAATAATGAGAGGATCCCTAGATTGCAAAGTTGACAAGACTGGGGTTTAAGACTGCCAGTTTGTCAACTATTTATACAAACTAGTGGTCTAACTATAGTACAGTTGCGCAGTAATGCGCAGTAAGTAATTGTTCATGTGATATAAGTGGCTCAGCCATAAGCGCGAAGTGAACAAGATATAAACAAAGGTAAATAAAGGCGAGAAATGAGAGTCCTTGCTAATTGTATAGTAATAGTCCTTAGCAAGTTAATGTTATAATAAATAAAGAAAGATAAGAAAAGAGAAAAAGGATAAGTCTAATATAGTACCTGGAGCTATGCTCACACTTAAGTATATAAATACTTAAGTACTATAAAAGAGAAAAGAAATGATAAGTCCTTACTAAGTAAAGTGGAGCTAAGCTCACACTTGTAGTAATAATACTACACTTTACTAGTAAGTAAGAAAATAATAGAAAAATGAAAAAAAAGAAACCTGTTACGAGGTGCCAAAGCAAGTGCCTCGTAACATTACCCCCTCTTCATGCGATGCGTCGCCTGCGACGCTTGGAGGGGTCCCCTGACCCTTTGCCTTCCACCCTCCGCTTACTCCTGGTAGGCCGGGAAGGGGAGGGTGTCCCATGCCGGGACGAAGCCGTTGGGCATTCCCCCGTCGAAGAACCAGGGGCGTTGGGGGGTGGCGTGGGGGAACGCCCTAACCCGTTGGGCCCAGTAATAGGCCTCTTCGCGGGCCCGGGCCAACTCTTCCTGTGCCAGCCTGTGGCGCTCTTCGAGGAACCGCCTCTCGATGTCCCACTCCCGGTGAGTGGGGTTGGTGTGGCTGATGGGGGTGGGGGGACAGGCGTAGGGGGTTTGGCGGCGGCGGCGGGGGTTGGGGCATTGGGCCCGGTGGTGGCCGTGTTGGCCACATCTGAAGCAGGCCCCTCTAATTGGGGCCGGGGCAGGGGAAGTGGAGGGGGTGGTCCACGCCTCGACGTGGTGGTGGGAGGAGGGCCACCAGCCCAAGGAGGGGCATCCCCAGGAGCCCGCCAGGGTGGTTGGGAGGGAGACGAGGGGCGGGGGAGAGGTCGGGGCGTCGGTGATGCGCTCCTCAAGAGGGGGCACTGGGGGCGGGCAGAGCGGGAGGCGGCGAGGTGAGGGGGGCAGAAGCGGAGAAAGCTCCGGCTTGTAGGGCGAGGAGCTCACCTGGGGTGGGTAGGGGGTTGCGGGGCGGGGCCAGAGAGGGGCAGGAGCCCTGGGGATGGGGTGGGGGAGGGGGAGTCCCAGAGCCAGGGACAGGGGGCTGGGTGGGGGAGGAGGTTGGGTGGGCCCATCGGAGAGGGCCAGAGCCACCAAGATGGCGGCGGCGGAGGTATCCTCCTCTGTGAAGGGGAGGGGGGAGTCGCAGAGGCAGGGGGAGGCGAGGAGGGAGAATGAGGAGAGGGGGGAGGATGGGACTGAGGATGGGGGAAGAGAGTGCATTGTGGAAGATGGGTCTAGTTGAATGTAAGGTGATTTCCTTAAGTATGGGTGAGGGGAGTGGTCAGGTGATTTCGGAAGGTGAATAGATCTATTCCCAGGCTGCGCAGAGGTCTAGGTGCGCTTGGCTTTCGTTTGTGGAAGTCGTTTATTTCCTGTTGTGCGTTCCTTAGATTTCCCTGTGGTTCCCATGTGTTGTCCGATTCGGGATATCCCTTCCATTTGACGTGATATTGGAGCCTTCCATTGTTCTGTACCCTGGAGCCGAGGATGGTTTCCACTTCAAACTCTGTTTCGCCTTTGATTATGTCCGGGGGTGGTTTCATGTAATTGGGGCCATGTTCGGGTGTTTCCTTGAATGGTGTGAGAAGCGTAATGTGAAACACGGGGTGGATTTTCCATTTCGGCGGTAATTTGAGCCGATAATTTACAGGTCCGAGGACTTTGTTGATGAGAAATGGTCCAAACCGTTTTGGGGCTAGTTTCATTTTTGGGTATCGGAGTTTGAGGTTTTTTCCGTCTAACCAAACTTGGTCGCCTTCTTTATATGTAATGAATGTAGTTCCGTATTTGTCGTGGGAGTCTTTTATGATGCGGTCATTAAGTTTTTCGCTTGCTATTACTTCATTTCTTATGTTTTGTATGTGTTGCAGTCGATTTTGTGCTTCAGGGGCTGAGGCGTTGATCAGTTTGATGGTGAATCTGGGTTTGTATCCCATGAGGACTTCGAACGGTGATTTTCGAGTGGTGGAGTGAACACGATTGTTGTGGGAGAATTCTGCAAAAGGAAGTAATTCGAGCCAGTTGGCTGGTGATTGGTTTCCTATGGCTCGGAGATATTGTTCTATTTCTTGATTTACTCGTTCCGTTTCTCCGTTGGTTTGTGGATGATAGGCCGTGGACATTGCTGATGTAATTCCTAATGCCTTCCAGATTTCTTGAGTGACTTTGGAAGCGAATTGGGGTCCTCGATCAGAGATGATTTTGTCTGGAAGACCAAAACGTTTCCATGCGTGATCTAAGAATAGTTGCGCAGTCTCTGACGCAGTAATGGTCTTCTTGCATGGGGTAATAATGATGGCTTTCGAGAATTTGTCGACAATAACGTTAATTGAGTCGTATCCGTTTATTTCTGGAAGGTCGGTTACGAAATCGGTAGTGACATGTTGCCAAGGTTCTTGGGGTGTTTCGGTAGGAATGAGTGGAGCTTTGATGGGATGAGTATTATTCTTGGTAGATTGACATGTGGCGCATCCTTCTACGTATGCTTTGACGAATAAGGACATTCCTGGCCACCAGTAGTCTCTTTGAATGAGTTCGTATGTTTTCCATCTTCCAGGGTGTCCGGCTGGGGTAGAATCATGGTGAATATGTACGACTTCTTTCTGAAGTTCTTTGTTGTCTGGGATATAGATTTTTCCGCGGAAAAGAAGGAGTTTGTCTTCGTAGTTCCATTCTTGGATGCCTTGTTTTAATTTCCGAGGTCCGAGGTTTGTAATTTTCTGAAATGTTTCTTGGGAAAGTGTGTCTGTTTTCAGTTGTTCAATAATTTGTTGTCTGATATCTTTTGATCGTGTGGGAGTTAGGTGTCTTCCTGTGGCATTTATTCTGAATACTTTTGGGTTTAACACCGTTATGTCGGAATTATCCGAAATTACCCCCTCCTCATGATCTGGCCTCCTGGTCAGACGATCCGCTTTGTTGAGGGTGCCTGGACGGTGTGAAATTGAGAAGTTAAATCGGGAAAGGAATAGACTCCATCATGCTTGTCGTCGGTTAAGTTGTTTGGCAGTGGAGAAGTATTCAAGATTTTTGTGATCTGACCAGATTTCTACGGGATGTGGACTTCCTTCAAGATAATGGCGCCACGTTTCCAAGGCACGAATGATGGCTAGTAGTTCTTTATCGTAAATAACGTAATTGCGTTCAGGTGGTGTCATTTGTTTGGATAAATACGCGACGGGGTGCCAATGGGAATCAGGTCCTTGTTGGGATAGAATGGCTCCGTAATCGAAGTCCGAGGCATCGGTTTCGAGTTTGAAGGGGGCATTAAAATCGGGTATTAACAGAATTGGGGTGGTTGTGAATGCTGCTTTCAATTGTTCAAAGGCGGTTTGACGGGGTTCAGTCCATTCCCATGGTTGGTCTTTACGTGTTAATTCCGTGAGAGGTTTGGTCATTTTGGCGAAATCTTTGATGAAGCGTCGATAGAAATTTCCAAACCCTAAAAATGATTGGATGTCTTTAACCTTTTTTGGAATAGGCCAATCGGTAATTGCCGATAATTTTGCTGGATCCATGTGGACTTGATTATGGGAAATAATCATGCCAAGATATTCGATTGATTCTTTCTCGAAGAAACATTTTTCTGGTTTTAGGAATAAATCTTCGTCGATAAGGCGTTGGAGAACTTGGCGAACTAGTTTCCGATGTTCTGATAACTTGTTCGAAAAGATAAGGATATCGTCCATATAGATGACGACATGTCCGGCAGTGATGAGGTCATCAAACAAAGCGTTCATCATTGATTGGAATGTGGCTGGAGAGTTTTGGAGTCCAAAGAACATTACAGTGGGTTCCCATAGTTTTCCATCGGCTATGAACGCGGCTTTGTGTTCGTCGCCTTCTTTGATGCGTACATTGTTGTATCCCCATCTGAGATCAAGTTTGGTAAATATGGTAGCGTCTTTGAGTTTATCGATAAGTTCCGGGATTAGGGGTAATGGGTATTTGTTGGCAATGGTTCTTTCGTTTAATCTTCGATAATCTTGACAGGGACGTAATTTGCCATCCTTTTTTCCTACAAAGAAAAATGGAGCTGCCCATGGGGAATTTGATGGGCGAATATATCCCTTTTTGCTATTTTCGGAGATAAATGTATGAAGAGCTTCTCGTTGTTTATTGTCGATGGGATATGCTTTTCCGGCGTATGGTTCTATACTGGGTTTTAGGTCTATGGCGTGATCCCATGATCGTCGTTTGGGTAAACGGGTAGAAGCTTCTTCGTTAAAGACTTTTCCTAAATCATGATAATGGATTGGGACTAAATCTATTCCTTTTCCTTTGCGTTGATTGTTCATAGCAATTTGAGTGGATAAGGTGGTGCGAAAAAGTTCTATTCCATCCGTCGTCCATTCATCCTCAATGTGAAATAGGTCTTCTTCTTCGGAAAATGACAAAGTGGTATTTTGTTGACATTCTGATGGACAGCGCGAGAAGGATACCGAATCTTTGGTCCAATCTATATTGGGGTTGTGTTGTCGTAACCAGTCGGTTCCTAGGATTATATCTTCTTTTCCTAAATCGGTTATATAGAATCGGTTGGTTTCTATATGGGGTTTTACGTTTGCTTTCTTGATTTCTAGTGTGATATGACAGGTATGTGTGATATCTCCACCAATGTTCTTGGTTCCGTCAATGTTTTTTACGGGTATGTGGCGTTCGAGTTTCTGGGTTGGTAAGTGGTGTTGTAGTACGAAATCTTGATGTATTAGAATTCCGGTTGCTCCACTATCGATTAATGCTTTAGTGGTGACTTTCTGATTTCTTATGGAAATTTGAACTGGGATGTGAATTGAAGGAGAACCGTTGTATTTCGTGAATGATATGTACAGTTCATTGTCCGAATTCGAGTTCCTGCTTGCAATGTCCAAATTGAAATCATTTACTCCTTTGTCCGTCGCTGACTTAGGAGTTCTTAAAAATTCTGGGTGGTTCTGAAGAGATCTTGCATTTCCGCTTTATCTTTGTCGGATAATTTCATGAGTGCCCGTGAAATGGTTATCATGGGGTCCTCTTCTTCTTCATTTCTTTGGGTTCCCCTTATTGCATAAGCGGGTTTGGGTGTTCCATAGTTCTGGTTACGTTTGACCTTGCATTCCCTGCTGAAGTGTCCTTTGATACCGCATCTGAAACAAGCTCCTTCTTGTTTCCTTTTGTCACATTCTTCATCTGATAATCTTCCATTCTCGGTAAACCCTGCTCGTGTGAATACTTCTTGTTGGAATGTTTCCATTGGGGAGAAGTTTTCTATTGCGCGAATAGAACGAGGGTTTAATTTCCTTATGCGGGATTCTGTATCTCCTTTGAGTAAATCATTGGGGTATAGGAATCGTCCGCCTTGTCCGGATCGAATACTGTTTTGGAAGTCGTTGTTGGATCGGTTTTGATCTAATCTTATGGCAAGATTTTGCCATTCTTGTAAGGTCGTTGGTAATACGTCTCTGGTTGTCATGATGGTATCCTTGATGTCTTTTCTAAGACCGTTCTTGAATTTCTCGATGTTGGTTATGTCATTATATCCAGTGGTGTTGGCGATGGAATTGAATACGGTGACGTATTCTGAAGCGGTACCTCTTCCCTGGACTAACCTATCCAGGTTGTTGCGTGATAATTCCCCTTCATTAATTGGGTAGAACTTCTTTCCAAATTGGTCCTCGAATTGTTTCCATGTGAGCGTTGAAGAGGACATGGTGAGCTGATCAATGATTTGTCCGGCCCATGTTCCGGCAACCGTTCCTTCTTTACAGAAAGATAACGCAAAGGCAATTTTATCCGTATCATCTTTGAAACTCTTGGTAAAGAAATGGAGTTTAACTTTTCGGATAAAGTCTTTGGTGGTGGATTCGGTTCCAGAAAACTCGGATGGCTTATTGAGTCGTGGTTCCTTTGAGGAAGTGGTTGACGTGTGAGCCATTCTTGATATAATTGATTGAGTTCTCGTCGGGTTCGGGTGATTTGTTGCTGTCGTCGGATTAATTGGGTTTGAACTCGTAATTCCGGAGGTGATTCTTGATTGAATGAAAGGGGTGGGCGAGGTAATGGTTTCGTCTCCTGAAGTTGTTGCTTGAGGAGTAAAGAATGTTTCCACTTGAGGAAGTTGTTCCTGAACGTTGATGGGCGTTCTTGGTTCTGGGGGTCTTGATTGAGTTCTTGTGCGAGATTCAGGCCTTGATCTTGGGATAAGGCTCTGTCGGTATTCGGGGATCGTGGGTAATGAAGATATTCGTTCGGGATATACTTCGACATAATCGTAGTCCGATGGGTTCTCGGGATGCCAGCAAACAATAACTTTGTTTTCGTCTGGGTCGTCGAAGGCTTCGTAGATCCACTGGTTGTGTTTGTCGTAGA
>QLPN01021632.1:33908-94676 GCA_003314395.1 Albatrellus ellisii
CGCAGTAATGCGCAGTAAGTAATTGTTCATGTGATATAAGTGGCTCAGCCATAAGCGCGAAGTGAACAAGATATAAACAAAGGTAAATAAAGGCGAGAAATGAGAGTCCTTGCTAATTGTATAGTAATAGTCCTTAGCAAGTTAATGTTATAATAAATAAAGAAAGATAAGAAAAGAGAAAAAGGATAAGTCTAATATAGTACCTGGAGCTATGCTCACACTTAAGTATATAAATACTTAAGTACTATAAAAGAGAAAAGAAATGATAAGTCCTTACTAAGTAAAGTGGAGCTAAGCTCACACTTGTAGTAATAATACTACACTTTACTAGTAAGTAAGAAAATAATAGAAAAATGAAAAAAAAGAAACCCATTACGAGGTGCCAAAGCAAGTGCCTCGTAACACCATGCACTTGCTGGAGGCCAAGATACAGATAATGTGTACACAACTTGCAGTGCAAGAGTGATAGAGTCCAGAGTGCAGTGAGCTTCAGCAAAAAGTGGGGGGTTTGAAGGACAAGGGAAAAGGAAGGGAGTAAAGTTTAACTCATCATTGCATATGCCTTTTGTATAAACACACTCTGCAATAGAAAGAGACAAAAGTGGTGAAGATGAGAGAGAAAGTTGTGAGAACTGTAAGCAGTATCAAAAAAAACAGATAAAGGAAGGAAAATATTAGTGTAAGGATCACATTTTTAGTCACATGCTGCATTGTCCTCCTCAGCATCATCTAGAGTGGTAGACTCAAGTTGGCAGAGGATGATCTGTCATGACATCTATGAATTCATCAAGCAGGGGTAGGGAAATCACTTGGTGTTTAAAATAGGAAACAATGCAAAATGCCACAATAGGCCTGTCAAGAACTGAACTGGACAGTTCAATGTATATATGTGCCACCTCTGTTGTATGAAATAAGGGGTCTGAGATAGTGAGGACATGGTTTATGATTTAATGCATTTTTGATGGCAGTATGACAAATGAGGACAAGAGCTCCCTGCTGGAAATTGAAGCCACAGATAGTCACATCAAAGTCATGTTTGAATTGGCTGCTGCTGCATGTCACACATTGAATACTGTTGAGTGTAGTTCAGTGAGGTGTTCCTGTTGCTTCTGGAGCATGATCACCCTTCAAGAAATGAGGTCAGCAGTGGATAAAGCAGAATTAGGCAGCAGAATGAGATATGTAGCTTCAGTGATGTTGAAAGGTAGTATAGAATGAGTGCCAGTAACAGCAAAATAAGGGGAACACCCCATGTGTCAGGGTCAACAAACCTATGATGGACATCATAGTGAATGCCACAAACCCAACTTATCCCTGCCTCCTTTAGAGGACTTAATGGGAGCTGCCTTAGAACTAGGCCAAGGGATGAGAGGACTCAGCCAAAGTAGAAGGGGTGAAACCAGCTGTAACAAGCTGGGGTCTATTCACTAACCACAGCAACTACTTATAGTACTATAGAATGCACACAGACCAGGCACAGTACTCTAGGGTAGGCTAAGTAAGTAGGAAGTGCAGCATCTGTGAGAACCACTACCTATAAGGCAGTAAGGACTGTGATAAGATAGAGGATTAGATGTAGATCAGATAAGATGGACAGATAAAATGATCTAATCTAATCATATCAAAAGTAAAACATAAAAGAAAGTAAAAGAAAAGAAATAATAATGGCAGGGAATAAGGTCAGTGATAGGAGTCTGACACCATGTGCCTATGAATTGTAATACCATCAGCCCAAAACACAGAGTATGCAACTTGGAACCATTCCAACTGGTCACCATCTGCAGCCTTGAACAAAGCCTGGCATACATCAAAATGTGGACACTCAACAATGCCATTGGCCCAAGAATTGTAACAAGAAATGTGAATATGATGGATGCAATACCACTGCACCAAATAATTGAGCACTTTAATATATGGCACACCATTGTCTGACACAATGTCCATCAGCACTCCCCAGTGATGGAGAATATCCAGTCACCAAGGGATTTTGCCATCTTGGAATGCAGCATGCAAAAATCTGGATAATGCATGAGCAAGCAATGACCTTGCATAATATCATTATATCCACCAGATGGAGGCATGTGCATGGAATCCATGTACATTTTGGTGAATAATAATAATGGTGCCAGTGTCATGACTGTCAGAGGCAGCAAGACATTCTAAATCTGTTGTAGTAGACAGATATGACATGTCTGCATGAACCAGGTGACATCTCATGGCAATTGAGGCCAGCAAAAGTGTTTGTGAATTAATGCACATGTCACATAAATACCACAATGACCAATATCATTATTGAAAGATAGGCAGTATCACAAATGGTAAATAGGTTGTTTGGTGACAAAGATAGCCTTGTAGGCCAAGATGCAGTTAAAGCCAGAGGGGGACCATAGTCCTGATGTCATGTATGACTAGAGAGAAAGATCAGGCCTAGAGAGATAGATCAGGTCTGTAAGATAAGAGAAGATGTGTACCAGATGGTAGAGGGCACACAGAGGAAAAGAGAGCTGCATAGAGCAGGTATGTCAGAAGAGAGCTCAGAGAGCAGAAGAGATACTCACCTCAGCACATGCAGAAGTACTGAGGTGAGACAAAGACAAGGTAATGAAGATATAGTAAGAGCAAGATAGAGTTTAAGAGGAGCTCAAACCATAAAGAGAAAAGAAATACCAATAAGATGAGATAGAGATAAGTATACTTAATAAGTGAACAGTGTCATCAGCATCATAAGGTAATGAAAAACCAACACTCCTCATTGGCTGAACCAAGTCCTCTATTACACTGAATGTGTTATTGATGTGACTGCAGATGATTGTCACATGCTGCACATTAATGCCACTGATGGTGTTTTCCAGTGTTACATGTGCATGATGCTCATCAGTGTTTGCATGGGCCCCACACAGATGTGGCCAAGTGCTGTGTCAATCTCACAACATTGTGTTGCATGTGCTTGCCCTTGATGCAGGGCTTGCATATCCTGAGAGCATCACAAGTCACACCACCAGTGATGGCCATGCCCTTGACCATACTGTTGCAGACCATGTGCATGATGGAGCCTATGCTGATGTGACCTATGTGGTGATGCCAGGTCCATATGTTGGCAGTAGCTGTGCTTGTGTGTGTGATGAAGGCAGAGGGATTGTTGGAGATGTTGACACCTTCAGACAGGAATGATGTGACATGTGCAATTCACACAGTGTCAGGAGTGTGCATGTGTGTGTCAAGGATGTAGAGGTTATCCTTGAGGTGGCCAATACATGTGAGTGCATTATCCTTGTTGAGGATCTCACATATATCCCCATTGAATTGGACATGTGCACCATGTTTTGTGAGTGTGGAGACCAATAGGAGATTGCCATGGAGCTCAGGGACATAGAGTACATCCTGCAGGATAGTCTAGTTCCACTTCTTGTTGGCATGCATCTTCATGTAGATGTTGCCAGCACCCTCAATTAGAATGTAGCTGTTATCACCTAGCCAGACTTCATGTGGCATAGTGAACAGGTGGTAGAGGTAGAACCAGTGGCAGTTGGAGCTTATATGGTGACTGTGTAAGGGTTCAGCACATGAATAGTGGCTGAATCCTATAGACTGGAGATCTTGTAGTGTACTGCTGAGATTTGGGATGTGGTCAGAATACTTCAGATAAGATGAAGGGTTCCCCCCTATATTGGAGAGAACTGCAAGGTCTTCAGTAAGTCAGAAAGAGCAGAGGACAGATTCAGAGAGTGTGTCTGGCCAAGACACACAATGAGCAGGTAAGGGAGATTGCTAGTGACACCAGTAAACTGGGTAGCTAAACAACAAGAGGATAAGCTAAGGTTCTAGGGGAATAATGATAAAGCATATATGTACTGTACTGGTCAGGGCAGGTATATAGCCTTCCCTAGATATAAGAGTCAATCAGTAAGTCTGAGGCAGTGGGATATAAGATAGTGTTGTAAAGTATCCTAGGATGAAAAAGGAAGGTAATCTGCCAATTGGATCTGATTGAGAAGTAGAGAAGATGTAATAAGAGAATGAAAGAAGGAATGATGTCATCAACTATCTGCATATGCTATTGGTATATTTGAGGTAAGTAAGTGAATGTCCATTGTCTGGTTAAGAGTTGGTTATGCTTATGTAAGTATATGCTTTGTTTGATAATGGAGGGTTGTAATTAAGATATGTTAAAGCCATAGGAAATCAAGAAAAAAAAGAAAAAAAGGGAATGGTAAAGCATATCACCTTGTGTTTGTGACAGACTGGTGCCAGAATCAATGAGCCAGCAAGCTGTGAGATTGTCATGTTGTGTGAGTTTTTTGGTGACTTTGAAGAGATTGAACAATGCAGCATCATCATTGTCTTCATCACATGTTTGAGCACATAGTGCTGTGCTGTCAGTAGCAATATGCACTGTCACAGCACCCTTTTCAGCTTTGAGCTTGCAACAGTCTTCAATGTTGTGACCATGGTTTTTGCAGTGCATACAAAATCCTTTCACCTTACACTTTGCCTGTCACTCCTCATCTGACATTGCAGGTCCTTTGCCTTTCTTTTGTTTGCCTTTGAAGTATGCTGTGAATACACCCATGGAATCCATGGTATGATGTTGGCATTGCTCCTCAAGTGTGACTTGTGAGCAAATGTTCTCAATGTTGAGATTGGTCACCTTCATGGTGGTAAGGATTGTTTTAAGCATGTCATAGGATGGAGGGAGCAAGATGATGATGGTGACAGCAATGAGTCTTTCATCAAGATGCAGTCTGAACAAGGTGTGTATGTGTGTGGTGTGCACCATTGCAGTAATTTGCAGTTCTAGAGGGGAGTTATTAGAGAGAGTGCTGTGAAATAGCTCACTGATCAAGTAAGCTATTTTCTGTTCCACTTTCCCTTCATAACATGTCATCAACTTCTCCCAAGTATCTTTTGCTGTTGTTGCATATAGCACAGTGTTGAGAGGCTCATTGCTGAGCATCAATGTGATTTGTGTGCACACACTGTCATGATTGACCCAGGTGTCATAGTCAGGGGATGTGTTGGCCAGAGCCTTATCAGAATTGCTGACAACAGGCCAGTGTCCACACACTTGAAGAACCATTTTGACATGAAATTCCCAGAAGGTGAAAATTTCACCATTTTCTGTGAGAAAGTATACATCATAGAGCTTGCTCAAGGCTTTCACATTTGAGCTCACCATGGCACCTGCCATTGTGGTGGTGCTTCCAGTAACTGGTGCAGGAGTCTTGCTTGTTGAGGCTGCTGCTGACATGGTGTGGTGTGCATGGGTGTGAGTTGTCTCAAAGGTAGTGCTTGCTCAGTTTCAATAGACCTCAGGTCTCATAATTTATTGAAGGAGGTTGCTTGGAAAGAGCATGGCTGACTGTAGAATACTGTAGAATGAAGAGAATAATATTCTACAGGTGAAACAGTAAGAAAACATATAAGACAAACAGTGTAGAGAGTAAGTACTGACCTCAGTCTTTTTGTAGAAGACTGAGGGGAAAGAAAACTGTGTGAAGGGATTTTTTCTGTAAGTATGGTCCATCCATATCATCCCTGAGTCCCACAAGAGGTCCATGTGGTACATTGCACTATTCATGCTGTCCCACATTCACTGTTGCATGTTGCTGTAATCTCCAACAGAAAACTCACAAGTGATGAAATCATGAACTGGCATTGTAGAGCACTGGGCATTCTACTACAGTAGCAGTGGTATAACCAACAGGGTTCAGTATTGTATCATCCAAAACATGACAATCTGATTCTGCAAGAATCAGATTAGAATCAGCCAGATTGTGGCTGCTGAACTGACTGTAACACCCAGACTAAGGCATAGATGCTATCTACTTGATTGGCAGTAACCAGTGTTGGTGCAGGTATGATCAGTGCAGTGGTGAAGATGACAGAGGACCTGATGATGAGCATCATGCACATGTAACACTGGAAAATGACCATCAGCAACATCAGGTGAAGACAGGCAAAGACAGCAACAATAATGTGTCACACATGACAATCATCCACAGTCACATCAATTGTGCATTTGCTTAGGTGCCAGAATACAGGACTGGGTTCAGCCAATGAGGAGCAGGACTGATAGGATGTATAGGCCAAGGTGCAGTCCAGGCCCACCAAAGTAACCATGGAGTCATGAGTCATGAAGTCAGCATTTTGATGAAGGCAGGCCATGCACAGAGTGGAACTTGAATAGTTCTTGTTCTTCTGGAGTGCTATAGTATGCTACTTATAGTATCTCTAGTAGTGCACAGACCAAGGAACTTTGTACAGTAAACATGTGAAGATGTTTGTGTGTGTGTGTACAGTCAAAGTCCAAAAGAAGAAGTATCCTATGACTAAGCTCTCAATGTAGATGTCAACACCCCCCCATACTGGGAACACACTCTATGAGACCAAGGCCAAGGCAGTGAGAGGAGAAAAGAGGAAGTGATAAGGGCTTAGTTAATATGTCGGCAGTAACAAGGGATGAAGGTAAATGTTGAACTGTAATAGCACCAGAAGAAAGGTATTCATGAATATAGTGATGGCAGATGTTGATGTGTTCAGTACCACAAGTTATGACTGGATTGGTTGCGATGTCAATGGACCCTTTGCTATCTCTGTATAGTAAAAGGGGAAAGGTAAAAGCAAAACCTATCTCTTTTAACAGAGAACACAACCACATTCCCTGTGCAGCTGCCTGTGAGAGTGACATATACTCAGCCTCCATTGATGAAAGGGAGATGGTGTGTTGCTTGCAGGATGCCCAAGCAATAGCTCCTCTTCCAAGTAGGAAGGCATAAGCCCCAACCAATTTCCTGTCATCACAATCTGTGGCCCAATCAGAGTTGGAGTATCCAGTGATGCTGGTACCTGGGTTGCTGCCATATCGAAGTCAGTAGTGAGTAGTCCCTTTCAGATAACAGAGTATATATTTAGCAAGGGAGAGATGAAGAGGCAAGGGATTGGACAAGAACTGCAATAGCTTCATGATGGCAAAGGAGATGTCAGACCTGGAAACAATTGAGGCATATAGTAGAGAGCCAATCAATTGTTGATATTCACTTTGGAGAGGAGATGTCACATTATAGGCATCTGGAGCTTTAGTGGGGGCAGAACCTGGAGGGAGTGGTGTTAGGGCAGAGTTGCGATCCTGCATCTGGAACCGGTCTAACATGTCACCAATGTAAGCTTCTTGGTCAATTTCCAGGATGCACTGTGAGTGATCTCACATGACATGTAAGCCCAGATACGATTTCATTTCCCCCACGTCAGTCATCTGGAAGATGGATTGCAGGACTGATTTGCATGCTTCTACCTCTTCAAGTGAGCCTCCCAGTATGGTGATGTCATCCACATAGAGCACAATAATAAGCAGTTGTGTTGAGGACATGGAAACATAGATGCCAGAGTCAGATAGTGTACAGGTGAAGGAGAGGGTGAGTAGCAATCCATGCATTTTTTGGTGCCATTGTCTCAAGGCCTGCTTCAGCCCATAGATCACTTTTGAGAGGTGGCATACTTTGCCTTCTGTTCCAGGGATTATGAAACCATGTGGTTGGTCCATGTGGTTGGTCCATGTAGATTTCTTCATCTAAGTCACCATTAAGGAAGGCAGACTTGACATCCATGGAGTGTACTTCCCAATCCTCCAAGGCTGCTATGGCAAGGAGTGTGCATAGAGATTCAAAATGTGCTACTGGGGAGAATGTTTCTGTGTAGTCGACTCCATGGACTTGTGTGTATCCCTTAGCAACAAGTCACACTTTGTACCTGCCATCCACTTTGTGCTTAAGGGCCATTTATTACCCACAAGGTTCTGACCAGGGAGGAGATCAACTAGATCCCAGGTGTGAAACCATTGTAGAGACACAAGTTCTTTATCACATGCAGAGCACCATGAGTCACTGTCTGGGCCAGAAAGAGTTTGTTTCAGAGTGAGGGGATCACACGAGATGGCATGGGAAAGAATGGCAGAGAGTGAAGACCTGGCTTGAGGCATCACGAACACATTGTTGTCATTTTCGTCACTGTTGTCCAACCCCCCCTCACTGAGGATGTCAACGAAATCACATGGCCCATAGGTGCTGTCAAGGAAGTGACCCAGACAACAGGTGAGGTGCTGAGAGCAATGCACCACAGGTATGTTGTCCATGATGAGATGAGCACACACAGCCTGACACTTAGGGGAGGGAGCAGGAGGCTGATGCCATGCAGGGGGAGAGGCATCCTGAGCATGTGTGGTGTGCCTGGCATGAACACACAGGGGAGCTGCAGGAGGAGTGTGCATGTGAGGAGGAGTGACAGGAACAGGTGCAAGCAGCACTGATGAAGGGACAACTGGTGAGGCTGCAGCAGGAAGCACATTGGGAGCCAAAGGTGCATCTGTAACAGTAGGAAGAGGTTGATCAGGTATGACACCCAAAGACACAGAGATGCAAAACATCAGGAGGTGAGTCTGAGGGTGACCAGAGAGCAGTAGGGCATTGCCAGGCAAGACAACACATAGGTGACACATTGTACATGTGAATGGCAGCACATATGGCAAATTCCCAGAAACTGGATGACAAGCCCACATCATGTAGCATGCTAAGGGTGCAATTAAGGACCATTCTGTTCCATCATTCAGCATGCCCATTTTGTTGGGGAGAGTAGGGTACTGTCTTCTGATGCTCCATGCCATGAGCAAGTAACAGAGCTTCAACAGCAGAGTTCATGTATTTGCCCCCTCTGTCAGACTGCAGGGTTTTAGGCCAGCACCCAAACAGGGTGTGTATACACACAAGATATAATGTAAGGGCCTCGATGAATTGGTCCTTGCTGTGCAAAAAATAAACAGTCCCATGGCCCAAAAAATCATCCAGGAAGGTTGCAAAGTATAGGCAGCCCAAAGTAACCATGGCAGTCCCAACAGGCCTGACCAAATCACTGTGGACAAGATGAAGAATGTCGGTGGCACACAAGTGAGAAAGGCAGAATGAGGTGTGGGGAAATTTACCAGCGAGGCAACTGGTGCAAGGAACAGCAGTAGAGTCTGGGGATGGTGGGCTGAAACCAGTGAGCTGGGAGGGTTGTATGTGTGATATAACCAAAGTGGAGAGGTGACCAAAGCAGCAATGCCAGGTGCAGAGAGAGGGTAGAGTATGTGCCTGGATGGTAGGTCCTGAAGGGAGATCTAACCAGTACGTGCCATCTTTTAGGAACCCAACACTGAAGGTCTTTCCATTCCTGGAAATGGTGCACCATCCATCTTCATAGACCACATGGAAACCGGTGCAGTCAAGTCTGCTAATGGACAAAAAACATCCAGATGCTTCCAGTACATGTAGAACATTTGACAGTTGCAGAGACATCATTTCCCTGGTTGGTAAGTGATGTTCTTTCAGACTAGTACCAGTACCAATGCATGAAATTGTGGAACCATTCCCTACAGTGACTTTTCGAAAGGTGAGTGGCATATAGGTGCTGAAGTCAGCATGATGGGGCAAGATATGATCTGTACAACCTGAATCAAGCATCCAGTGGTCCACACCATAGTAGCAAGTGTTGATGTTGGAAGTGGAGGACATAGCAGACAAATGATTTATGGTAATGCTAGGTGTAGTATCCCCTGCTGGTCCCTTCTCCTTGTCCTTTCTCTTTCTTTTGGCATCATCAGGTACTCCATGCAATGCCCAACAAGTCTCAACAGTATGATTGTGCCTTTTGCAGTGTGAACAAAACTTGTCATTGCATCTGGTGTGTGCAGTGGGAGCCTGAAAAGCTGAGAGAGCTGAGATGGGTTTGGAATGGGATTCCTCATCAAGGATGCATCCACAGACATCTCCGAGGTTGAGGTGAGTGATATTGGAGGAAGTGAGTAACAAGGAGGTAAAGTGGCTCCAGGACTGTGGGAGTGCATGAAGGATTACAAAACACATTTGCTGTTTGCTGACATCAATGCCTGATATTGTGAGGCATTCCTGCACAACTAGCAGGGCATCTAGCTGGGGTGCTAAAGGTGAATGCATGTTGTATTTGCATGTGAGTAAGGATTGAAATTGAACGAGCATGCCCATAGCTGATTGTTTTCCATATATGTTCTTCAGCAGTTCCCATGCATGAGTGGCATTGACTGTCTCCAGCATGATGGCAGTTTCTGGCTGGGTGCTATAATGCATCAAGATAATGGCATTAGCAATTTCGGCATTGTTTTCCCAGAGCTGTATCTTGTTTGCATTGGTTATCATTTCAAACAGTAATCCACCTTCTACTTGTGTCATCAAGCTAATGGGAGTTGGTCTTGGCTTCACAATTGTGTACCATATGCCCATAATGATGAGTGCTGATTTGATGATATTGGCCCATTGGTGGTAGTTGTCAGTGGACTCAAGAATGATGTTAATCTTTGGCACTGATACTGAGTATGAGGGATGGATGAGTTGGAGTAAGAGTAGAGTGCAAGATAAGTGAGGAGAGTGGATGGTCATTGTAATTGTGAGTGTGAGCAATGAGAGGAGAGTTGCACAGATGGCCTGGGCAGGGCCCATAACCTGATGAAGGCAGGCCATGCACAGAGTGGAACTTGAATAGTTCTTGTTCTTCTGGAGTGCTATAGTATGCTACTTATAGTATCTCCAGTAGCACACAGACCAAGGAACTTTGTACAGTAAACATGTGAAGATGTTTGTATGTGTGTGTACAGTAAAAGTCCAAAAGAAGAAGTATCCTATGACTAAGCTCTCAATGTGGATGTCAACACATTTGGTGCAATTGGAGCTTTTCCTTTTTCACTCATCCATTATAGTATGATACTTTATTTGTTTGTGTCCAGACTCCACCTCATTTCAAATATCCCTATTATCAACCCTACATTGCAAATATTCTGTTTTGTTTTGTTGTGCTCCAGCCTTGGAGCTAGACTTGTATTTAGATGGTGCATTGTCCATCAGAAGAAAATAGATTTCCCCTGCCCACAATTTGTCTCCCCTCTCCCATCTGAGTCAGATTGCAAAAAAGTGCTTGCTGCTCTTCCCTCCACATGTCTCACAGTCAAGAAAATGTGTGTACCTTGTAGGTCACATTTATTATTGCATTGCATTCTCTATTGTGTTGTGTTGCATTCTCCATTGCATTGTGTTTTGTTCTCCATTGCATTGCATTCTCCATTATTCCCATTGTTGTGTTTACAGTGTTGCATTTACATCACATTTCCTCACTGTTGCCCAATCATGTCATATTATTGCATCACTCACCCTAAACTACTAACTCTCTTTCCTTTGGTGTCTAGGGGATCTTACAGCTCACTTCAGCATCTGTTTTGGTTGTTGTCAGTGCAGGATGTTCAGCATGATGGCAAAGGTGACAGAGGACCCATTTAGGGGAAAGGGGCCAGAAGGCAACAAGAAGGAGGATGATGGTGGGGTAGCCAATCACCAAGGCAATAAGAGCAGCCTCCATTGTGGAGGACCCAGAGGAGGGAAAAGAGTAGAGAGTTCACTATTTTTACCAGTACTATAGAACTACTATATATACAGAGCTGCAGCATGCACAGACCAGCTTAGGTAAGTACAGTATGGGGCACAGGTCCTGGAGAGAACAATAAGCATAAGAATCCAACAGTCATAATTGTAGATTCCTCTCACACATGCCTGCAGCACATATCACCAGCTCAGACAGGAGCAGGGTCAGAGGGAGGTGAGGGAGGCAGTGCAGCAAAGAGGATATAGCCAATGATGAAGAAGATGATGACTACAGGGTAACCAACAATCATAATGATGAGAGTGGTCTCCATTAGGAGGACCACAAAAGAGGGGATAGAAGAGGTAGTTTGAGTAAAGACTGGTGCAGACAGCACACAGAAGACAGAAAGGAGATATCCACTTATCTATTACAGACACTATGCATCTACTTTTATACATGCTGGGGGCATGCACAGACCATGCTGACTAATATGTCTAGGCCACAGGTGTTAGAGGGAGAGATAGTGATGAGATAAGATAAGAGAAGTCAATAACCAGAAGATAATGAGGAGTGTGTACTTATTGTTCAAGTGTCTCCATGAATGATTCCATGCAGGCAAGCAATACATCAGAGAGAACCAGTCAAAAATGTCACTACCCATGAATTATTAGTGAATTGGTCAGTCATGTCACAATCAATTCCTGCATATGTGACTGCACATTGATAAGATATGTCATTAAAGTCTCTCTGGCTCAAAAAACATAAGTCCTGAATTCTCACTGACTCTTGACTATCTCTATACCTCACTTGTGTACATTAACTTTGAATCCATGTCCTTGCAGTTGAAAATATCGACTCATTGGTCACTGTACACATGTGGGAATTTTTCATCTTGAAGCACATATTCTTGGAACAAAATGTTGAAATGAGTGGTCGAACACACATAACAACAACAAAAATTGCATGCTTGGGCTGGGCCCGACAGGGGGTGAAGGATGATTGCGCGAGGTGCATACAAAACAAAGTAGCTACATATATAGTACTGATTATTGCGTCCGTGTGGCAAGCTCACATATAAGCTTGTACGGACCAGTCCCAATTTCTAACACAGAATAGCTGCCAGTTGACAGATCAGATTTCACCAGAGTACCTGGATTCTATAGCTGCAGATATCACATATATATATGCAAAAAGTCTGAGATGAAAATTGCAATGGTAATTTCATAGAAGCCAGTAGCGACCTGTTGACTGGTCATGTGCTGTAATCATCTACGACGTTGTCGGTCTAGACAGTGTCAATATTCTCGTAACGGTGGCTCGTGAAGTTTGATCCACTGCGCCATCGTGTCATATGCACTCAAGTTATTCAAACGGTTCATCTGAGGATGGGACACAATATCGCCTTCACGTTATAACTAACGCGTCACACATTGTAACCATAGTGATAGCCGACGGGTTGCATGCGTTCGTTACGAGCTGACGTTCGGCATCTGCAATTTGAGGCTGAAGTCGATGTGCTGTACTGACTGGTGCACGGCGCTCGTGCTCAAGATATCGATGTCTGGGGAAACATAAGGCATGCGGACATTTAAGCAATAGGACCGCCTACCGTTGATGGCGCGCTCTTTCAGATTCGACTCGGTGATGTTCCCACTAGACTCCAGCAAGAACCGCTTGCCGCTCCAGCGTTCATGCAGACGTCGCGCGACACCCACTAGATCGTCTCCTTCGATGTTGTCCAGCATGACGATGTCTGCACCTGCAGCGATCGCTTCGTCCGCCTCGGCCTCCGAGCGAACCTCGACGTCGAGAAGGAGCGAGAAACCGCCGACAGAGCGTGCTCGTTCGATTGCCGTGGTGATGGAGCCTGTGTGCAAGTCATCCGATATGCCGATGAGAGACCATGAGTAGTTGGTGGGTGAGGACAAACCAGACGACCAGATGTGGTTATCCTTCAGCATGATCATGCTCGACAGATCGTGTCTGTGAGGATCGATGCCGCCCACAATCATTCCGTATTTCTCAACCAGCCGAAAACCTACGTTTCACATTGACATGCATAGCTGAGTATTGTGTGCCTGGATACGTACCAGGTGTCGTCTTCCGAGTTCCTGCGATGATTCCTTGGTACCCACAAGAGGTTGCAAGGTCTTTGATGCGTTTTGACCTGAGTCAGAGTCAGAGAGATCCACAACATCTGAACAGCGGTGTCGATGTGCCCACTTCGTCGCTATACCACTGCATCTAGCCAATAAGTTGAGAGCCACGCGCTCGGCCAGTAAAAGGTGTCGTGCAGGGCCGCGTACGGTCGCGACGTGCTTGACAGGCTCAAACGTCTCGCCTTCTTTGATATGCCATTCGACTCTAGCTCACATCCCACAATTTGTGAACACCAGGCGTGAATCTGTATCGAGTTGCCATATCAAAATGGAAAATACACGCACTCGCACTCCAGCTGGGAAAAGACCTCGGTCACAAACGGCACACCGGCGAGCACGGCAGGCTGCGTCCCTTTTCCAAGCAGAAATGCTTCCCGTCTTGCCTCGCCTACCACAAACCCGCCATAATCAAACGATGGTGTGTCTTCTGTAAGCCAAGCAGAGACCTGTACTTTCCAAGAAGGCGGAAGAAGATGGGTGTAAGACGGTGATGGCAGTGTGGACATCTCAGATACCGAGTCAGATGAAAGTTCGGTAGATAAGCTAACTCTTGACTATTGTTTATACAAGTCTAATCGGCGAATTGTTATCTGGCGCAGATCTGGAAGCCTTTGCTATACAGGCAAAGCAACTTATGGCTGTCTCGAGATGCTTCTCAAGTGGAACCACTAAAATTTTGCACTCATGACAGAAGCAGCTCTGCTGTTTCGCTGCCCGACCGTTTAGGGGTCGCTATCCGCTCACAGCAGTCGTTGCGGAAGAAGCGTCATAGCATTGTTTCTGAACAGATGGGTTGAAAAGACGCCGCGGAGACGACCGGTCATTCTCAGCTTCAAATTTCGCCCGTCAGGTTTGTCACTTTTGGGTAATTAACAGGCTACCCCACATGATGTGTGTCATGATTTCTCTTTCCTTTTGCTTACATTTACTGGTCTACTGCACTGCAGCATCATCTTACTTACTAATCCATCTGCAGTATCTCTAGAACATTCTTCTCCGCAGTCTTGTACTATAAATACCCCAGTAGAATACTCTGGAGCCTGAGGGTTGTACTATATAAAGGGTCAAGGTACTATGCAGGATCCCTAGCTTAGTCTCCTGTATTCATAGTACCCTGTTCTGGTTGCTTGTCAAATCTCATCTTGTTGTGTTCTCTGTTGAAAACAGGCCATGTGTGGTGAGGAGAACACTAAGAGTGTTTCCTTATATCTATAGTGGTATGTGGTATTGACTATTTGATAGGTATGGCTCAAAGTATGTATGTTGAAATGCACAATCGAACACTCGCAAGATGTCACATTTGTCCTACAGGGTGGGGTAAAAGGTAGGGCAATCGCATGCGGGCATACAAAAAAAGTAGCTAATTTATATATCCTAGACCCTGCATCCGCACTGCACCCGCGCTGCGAGATTACGTAAGCTCGCACGGACCGCGCCCGATTTCCGATAGTTAGGCGTGTTGTACTATCCAATGTCAAAGCGATGAATGTGAGAACAAAGGTTGTATGCGAAAAATCAACCTCGGACAATTGTCCATCCAATGCCACAATACAAGCTTTGCCAACAGGAACAAACTTGAAATGTACGGCCACAAAGCCAACGGCGAAAGCACGTCGACTGGAGCAAGTCCTTGTAACATAAAACATTACGACGGATCTAGGCTTAACTAATGACGCAAGAGTAACAATTGTTCTACATGCTGAAGAACCAGATCCTGCAGATGTTCTCGAGCTCAAACAATACCCTTGGTAAAGCTAGATACGTGCCTCATAGGAACACTGAGCCCTAGTGTGTAGCTCGTACTGTAAAGGCAATTGTTTGGCGAGGACGCCGTGCCTGGAGGTTTCCGACTAGTGGGTGACTTCCCATGAGCATCTGGAAGTGCTAAATGGACTCTAGATCTAAATTTTCGAGTCCCGCCCGTGAACTTTCAAATTATAGAGTGCCCATTTAAATTGTATAAGACATACCAACTCTAAATCAATAACAATAGAATTCTAGATCATTAGACTGCCCCATTTCAAATAATATGCCATGATGATGACGGCCATTTCTTGCTGCAGTCTCTGGCCAATGATGATCTCCATGAGGAGGAGTTGTTCAACATGGCAGCATTTGTGTGCCAGCAAGAGCAAATGGGCCTTCATTACCACAATGGGTATTGATGTTGAAACCTTCAAATTTATCCTTGGCTGTGGATTCTTGGCCACGTGGTTTTCACTATCTATCCCTTGCTCTGATGTCTCCCAATCAGGTCACCCATGTCTCATATGATGCTTGCTTGATGTGGCAGGTGCACTAGGCCTACCTAGCTGCATCTCCTGCCATGTGTGTGCGCACTCACATTCCCATACTGCGACTCTCCCACTGTCCCACTCAGCACAGCTGACTCATCATCCCTGTGGTGCTGCCCTCACAGTCATTCATTCCCCCAGCCACCACACAGCCACCGACACAGCCACTGATGATGGCACTGCAGCAGGTGTTGCAGCCACAGGTTGTGCCTGTGCTGCCCCCTGCACTTTTGCTTTTGATACAGAGCAAGATGCTCCGCTGGCAGCCTGTGCATGTGCACAATATAGGCATGGCAGCTGCATCTGCCACATCCTCATGTACCTGCCTGTCGAGCATGTAAATTATTGAGCCATATGCAAACCTCCAGCAGGTTTGAGCATCTTGCATTTGTCAAAGTGTATACAACAGAATTTTGAGGGTAAATGACAAATAATATGAGACAGTGGTAAGAATGAGAACAAAGATTTAGATTTGTTGGAGTTGTCAGACTCCTATCGCTGACTTTATTCCCTACCATTATTATTTCTTTCTTTTATTGTTTATCTTTAGATCATCTGATAAGATAAGATCTTCATCTTATCTTTTACATCTTATCTTGTTGGATATCTTGCTTACTGTTGTTTTGGTCTTCTCAGGGTTGTTCCCACAGATGCTGCGCATCTGTCAGCAGTACTCACACACTTGCTGTGCATCTAGTTACTGTAGACCTGCCCTTAAGTACTGCGCCTGGTCCGTGTGCATGTTCTAGTACTATAAGTAGATAGGTAGCTAGACGAATAGACCCCAGCTTGTTACAGCTGGTTCAATCCCCTCTTCTATAGTCTGAGTCTCCTCATCCCTTGGGCTTAGATCCAGGGCAGCTCCCGGTAAGCCTCTCCAAATGAGAGCAGGGATACGTCAGGAGTCGGTGGTCTTGCACTATGGATGTCCACCATAGGCTTGACGATCCTGACAGGAGTGAGATCTCATGCATGGTTGAGTTCAGATAGTGAGGTACAAGGCCTCTGAACCCAGCGGGGCAAGGGCATGTAGGATGGTGAGGGCCTTGGCAGTGATAGGCATGCCATGGCACTGCTCAAGGGTTGTGACAGCGTGGACATTGGCCTGGAAGAGGTGCACACCAGGATTTGTGTGTTGGAGATCAGGCACAGCATGGGTGCAGTGTGGTCTAGGCACATAAAATTTGGTTACTTTGTTTTGTACACCTTTGTGTGATTGCCCTACCTTTTACCCCTACCCCCCTAGGACAAACATGCCATTTTGTAAGTGTTTGACCATTCATGTAAATATTGTGTGATGTACATGGCACCAAAGGGCAACTCCATAGCTCTCCTAGGGATGATTAGGTAATTATGCCGGACAAAGCCTTACTCTTCAAGCAAGGGAATCGGGATCTTTTAACTTCTCCTGCTTGATACTCAGTCTACTGGGGTATTGACTTTGGGACCTTTCTGTCCTCTTAAGTCCAGTGCCATCTTTGCAAGCCACACATTCTCATTGCCTTTTACAGCTGCATGCTAGGTTATGCATGGGAAACCTGTAGGCACAGTGTCCCTACCAAATAAACTGATCAAGTGGTTTTTCTGGCTGCTTCAGTTTAAGTCATGTATGTTGTGTAACTTGTGTTGTGTATCTGACTCTCTTGCAAACAAAAAGATATGACATTGTAAGGTATCTCAAATATATTCATGGCTGGCTCAATAGGTGATGAATTCTCTCATAGACCTGATGGCTTTGTGGTGCATGTATGATCTAGTATGGAAGGGGAGGAGCGTTGTTTGAGCTTGACAACATCTGCAGAACTTGGTTCTTCAGGATGTAGAACAATCACAACAATTGTTCCTCTTGCATTGTATGCCACAAGGACCTGCTCCAGTTGTGCTCCTGCCTCTGGCTTTGTGGCCATACACTTCAAGTATGTTCCAAGTCAACAAGTCTTTGAGCTTGTATTGTAATATCAGGGCCAAATGGACAATGGAAGTACTGATGACAGTAGTGTTGATGTAGAGTGATAATTGTCTGAGAATGTTTGTATACAATGATTGTTCTCAGATTCGTGGCTTGCCATTGGATGGTACAACATGCCTAACTTCTCACCTGAAACAGAGGCAGACTAATGAGAATTACCACAAAGTACAGCATATATGTTGACTCTACTGAATAGCCTCTTGTCCATGTCAGCATTGATTACTACCCTGTGGAAGGCATTGTTCTATCACACCAAGTCCACAAATGTTATAGTTCTCGTCATTTCTGTAAGTGTCCAGCTATTACTCTTATTGTTACATCCCACTGACATGACATAGTAGAATATGTATCAATTATTTCCTAACAAATTGTTGTACTCACGTTCCTACTCCTGATGGCATCAACTTCCTATTGTATTTTCATAGTGGAGCACTGTCTGTTTCCATCCACTCTGTGGGGACAATAAACTGTTGACGATTTCCCTCTTGTTCAGTCACATATGCTACAGTTGCCAAGGTTGACTAACTCTAGATTGTATTGTGATTGATCCACATTATCCTGCTTTGCCCACATACATGCACTCTCACGAGTACAGACACACAAAGACGTGCCTCGAAGCATAGTGCTGTACTATATAAAGACCTATGGTTATAGCACTGGATGCAACACACAGACTCCTTTACTCTCTCTCCAACAACCATTTTGATCATATGACACTCTTGTCTTTTGGTCTTCTGTCTTTCCTGTTGGTTCTGGCTGCTACTTGCTCAGTGGCATCTCTGGGTCACACTCACAGGGTCAAGAATACATTCTGTGTACAGGGGGAATACACTGTTTACCTTGAAATGCTTTCATCATCATCTTGTAGTTTGAGGTCTACAGTGTATATTCCCTGAACACAAATGTTTGATCATCATATTTAGTGTTGGTTTTTTCATTACCTTATGATGCTGATCACACTGTTTACTTATTAAGTATACTTATCTCCATCTCATCTTATTGGTAGTTCTATTCTCTTTATAGTTTGAGCTCCTCTTCAACTCTATCCTGCTCTTACTATATCTTCTTTACCTTGTCTTTGTCTCACCTCAGCACTTCTGCATGTGCTGAGGTGAGTATCTCCTCTACTCTCTGAGTTCTCCTCTGACATACCTGCTCTATGCAGCTCTTCTGTGTACCCTCTACTCTCTGGTACACATCTTCTCTATCTTACAGATGTAGCAATCTTGCTCTCTCCTCTTGCTCTGATGAGCTCTAGCTCTTCTCACAATCTCAATCTGTCTTGGGCTTAATGCCTGTCTGTTTTATATCATGGTCTTCTCTCAGTTTGCTGCCCTGCCCAGAATCTCAACATTTAGGACCCTAGAGAGTCAATGTGTGAAGTTGGCATTCTATAGGACAGAAATTCCTGCTCTACACATAGTCACATACATTGAAGGTGTCCTCTGAGTATCCATGTCAGCTAATGTGTCACATGACTTTCCTGGTGTATAGTAAGTAGTACTACAGTAAGTAACAACACTTGGATCAAAATCACTATTCACTGTACTGTATTTGTTTTCTTGACCTATACTCCACCATCCTCTCTCACCCTCCATGTCCTCTAGGATGTCCTAATGGTAATAATGTCAGTAGTACACATGTAGTAAAAAATGAGTACCTTTTTTGTCTGTAGTGGCACTTGCATCTTCTTTTTTATTATCAAATCCATTGTTGTTATGAGGACAGCCCCTGCCCCATGTTGAAATATGAGCACTGTGCAGACAAAGAAGAAGGGAAATTTTCTTGCAAACATGCTAAGGGCATGTTTCTGTACATGCACCATATTTAAGTATCTACTAGATATCAAATTGTAGGCCCAGCCCACAGTGAAAATCACAGGGATGAGGAAATCACAAGGATAGGGAGTGAATGGAGTGAGCTTGACAGCCCAAAATACAACACCCCATGCCCTATGCAAGACATAACCAGTGAGTTATGTTTGGCTTGAAACAGAGCCAAGTCCAATAGCTTATTAATGCAGTTGGAACATGCCTGCTTTTTTTTTCAAGTCAGGTTATGGTCATGGGAAGTCAGTGGTGATGAACCTGAGTTGGGACTGAAGGATTGCCATGCTGCCCAATACCATGCTTGATTTGTTATATGTACCTCAGCAATGATATCTATGTGCTTGTTTTGAACATCAACATTCAAAGGATAATTTCTACTACACTATGTGCCAGAATAGCCCAGCCATTAGACAGTGACGTAATAGCATTCCGAGTCCTAGCCCAATATCTTTTTCATCTGTCACTGAGTGAGGCTGTCTTGCCATGAATATTTCCCATCCCATACTGTCCACCATCACCAGTGTCTCATTTTCCTTCCTCACCTCGGACAACATCCATCGAATCTCTGTCAAACAAATCACCAACCCTGTCCTGCTCGATGATCTGAACAGACTGAACATTGGCGGCCTGTACGATCCGGCCTTGGGGCCAGCGGAGAGGTGTGACATGTACACGCACCACTGGTCAATCTTTTTATGCTTGTCCATCGTCTGAGCCTGCTTCAGCTGCGTGACATGTTACCAGACATACTACAGCTGCCCCAGACACTTTGGGCATATCGAGCTGCCCACACCCATCTTCCATCCCCTGTTCATGATGAACATGTATAACCTCCTCCACGTGACCTGTCTCTTCTGCCACAGACTCAAACTCCAACGGTCTGTGGTTCGTCTTTCCAGATGTCTATGCCACACCTTGCTTCCTGATGTGATGGCGACTTGTAGATCATCAAGTATGCTGCAAAACTTTGCTTGCTGGAGAATGGCCTGTTGGAGGCAGCAAGAGGCCTGGACAACTTGCACATGCGCACCAGGAACAAGGCTGTTGACAACGGTGACAACAGCAACGACAATGACGTTCCAGAGGAGTTGCTGAAGGAATTCGAGGCATGCATCAATCTCTATCTCATGCTTATGCTCCAGCGAGCTCCCAGCAGCAAATGTGATAACTACAAAATCAGTCTCATCTACCAGGCGTGGAAGGATTTGATCATAGATTTCTTGAAATCAATGATCGTCAAGAAATGCCAGAATGCCAGCTGCAGTGTGTAAGTGGTCTCTGGTAGAGTCTTGTGTATATTGACTATAGATGTCATTTTGTTTTATATAAAGCTATGGCTATACGTTCCGCAAGGAGGGGCATACGAAAATTATCGAGTATGACCTGACTGCAAAGCAGAAGGTCATTCACAAGGTGTTGTCGATATGGCAGCTGGGTGTACTCTTGCAGCACCATCCGTCAAACCAAAATGGCAATGCGAACGTGAGCAAGCCAGAAGACACGGACATAGAGATGTTAGACAAAGAGGGGCCTGTGGGGGATGCTTCGTCTTCCGATGAGACGGAGCAGGCAAATCAAGTACAGCAGCTCCCCTGGTCTGTAGACGGGCGCGTGAAGTCAACCAGAGGCCGCAACGAGCGCATTATGGCCCTGGAGGAGTGTCACGTGCACCTCCGTCAGCTGTACAGTATGCAGTAGTAAACAACAAGAAAGGGAAGGAGATATTAATAAGCATGAAATGTCAACATTCTCATTGCATGCTATGCCTTGAGCCTCTTTCCTGAAGACAGGCAGAGGGGCAGGACAGTGTGGCAATGACTATTGAAGGAGGTTGCTTGGAAAAGAGTGTGGCTAACTGTAGAAAGAAGAGAATTGTATTCTCAGCCTCTTTGTAGAAGGCTGAGAGGAAAGAAAATTATATGAGAGAATTTTTTCTATAAGTAATGGGTCCATCTGTATTGTCCCTGAGTCCTGCAAGTCCATGTGGTGCAGTTGTGTTATCATGCATTTGCTGTCACACATCACTGTAATCTCCAACAATGACATGGAAGATGCAGGTACAGATGAGACAGAGAAGAAGGGCATCCATGGGACCAAGAGCCCATGTCATGGGCAGAGCAGAGGGGGAGAGAAGAGGAGCTAGTAGAGATGATAAGGAGACAATGATGAAGATGCTGCACAAGATGTGTAGGTATGTCAGAGATAGAGAAGAAGAGTAGTAGAATACTCACCTCAGCTGTGGTGCAGAAGAGCTGAGGTGGTATGATGATGAAAGGAAGAAGATACAGTATGTGTGAGATAAGGTTGAGATGGAGCTCAAACTGTAAGTACAAAGATGGAGACAGAAAGGGAAAAGAAAGATGTAAGATCAGATAAGATAGATGAGATGAGATGAAGATATGATAGATATGATATGATAATACACATAGCATGGTCAGCATTGTGTAGAGGACACAATAATTCCAACATTTCCTGCTCCTGTAAGATGATAGCTGGCCATCCTGCCATACTAGATCTCAACAATGTGTGCTAACAACAGTCTCTGCATCAGGTGTCATCATGTGCATATTTTTGCTATATATTGTTCCTCTCATCTTCAAAATCAATTATCAATGTCAAACAATGACAATATGTAAGGATCACACTGTCAGGATGTGTTTATTTTTCTCTTAATTCTACAATTTCTTTTATCCTTATCGCTCAAGATCTACATAAGATATCTTATCAGATTATGAAGATCTTATCGTGATTATATATGACTCATTCCCATTCCGTCATCGGCCCGATTACTGTACATGTATGACACATATTCCCATAGTCGCTTACAGAGCTTCCCACAGATGCTGCGCATCCTTATTGATGCTGTGCAAGTTGCTTATTGATCGTTCACAGGAATGCTGCGCATTCCTTTATGATACGCCTGCCCTACAGTACATACATGGTCTGTGCACAGGATCTCTTTACTATATATAATTCAGCTGTATCGTAGTTACTCTTCAGCTGAATACATCTGGGATATCCGTTTGCATAAGCGTGACTCCATCCCTTTGTTAGCTCCTCTTCTTCCTTTATACATTGTGTGACCTTGCTGGCAAACATCGGCCTCACACACACTGTAAGGCCTGCAAGCAGGCTACTGATGAACTAGGTACCTTACTCATTTACAGCCATGTGCTGGAATGGTCTGGCAGTGCATAGTATGATATGATGACTATAACTTGCCATACTAATACCTACACCTACATGAATGCTGCCAAGGAGACAAGGCTCTGAGATGGAGCAACATACATACATGACTATTGTATTTAAGGAGTCTGGGGTGTGCCTCTCCTCTCCAGCAACTATGAGCAAGCAGCTACCAGTTACTGCAGCTATGAGACCAACTATCACACAGATACTATGCTATGAGCCCACCACTATCCCATTTCACTCAGCTTTCTCATTATGTGTTCTAATCCAGGAGCCTGCAGCCCTTCTCTTATACATCTCTAACTACTCATATCTTTGAACTCACATGGAAGCCCTCTTGTCTCCATACAACACACAGAAGAGTCATTGCACTTTCACACCTCCTCTGCTCACCAGAGTCATCTCTACCATCCATTTGCCAAGATGTTTTATGGATCTCAAGAATATATTAGCCTTCCCTTTCCTTTAGTGTAAGGTTTACAAGACCTACACACTGACTCCCAGGTTTCTATCATGGTCACTATTGAATCCAGCTCTGAGTCCAATATTGATGAACTGTTCCTCATGCAGCCCATGATTAACTACATTGGCCTTGGACTGGCAGATCATATGCCATTCCACTATGGTCCTAGTGTAGATTTCTGGAGGTACTCAAATAAATGTATGTGGTCAATTTTTTGCTATTACATGGATGTTTTACATTACTGGTCCCAGTACCTTGGATCTCTAGACAGATGGTGGCTACCAAGACATGTGCCAAGTTGACACCTTCCCTGCCACTGCTCCTGTCATGCCCACCCACATTGCACCTGCTTGTTGATGACAGGCCATATGTGAGAGGAGAAGACCAAGACAACCTTCCTATTATGGATGCAACTCAAACCATATAAGTCAGATATATGAAGCAGCACATACCATGTTACTATGGTGGCTAGATGTGTGTGGTCACAGTACCAAATATGGTAAGGCAGATGAATGATGTTCAACACTGCTGATGTCACCTGCATTTCCAGTGCCCTCCCCACTCTCTCCATCACACTGACAGCAACCACTTCCACTTTCCCTGCCTCCTCCACTCCCCCCACCATTTGCCCCACTCCCAACATTGTCCATGATCATGCCACTATCCGAGCCTCCAATACATTGCACAACATCACCCCATCCACATTCCACAAATCATCCACTTTCAATCCTCCCCATCACATTATACTCCCCTGCTGGCTCCCACAACACCAATGGCTTCCACACCCCTACTGGATGCCACACCTCTGCCAGATTTTACAACCCAGCCAACTTCTATCCCACCACTGGTTTCCATCCCTCCACCAGATTCTATGTCACTGCCACCATCCACACCCCCATCAGCATCCACACCTGCACCTACACCATAGACAATGGTGGGGGTCCCTGTGATAACACCAGAGCTGCACCTGCATGCCCAGCCAGGGTGGCCAGGCAGGCCCAGTGAGCTAAGAAACAGATATCCATGACCAACAAGCAGGACAGACAGTCAGTCCAGCTTGAAAGGTGAGTGGAAAGTGTTCTGCACTTAGCTGATGGAGCTGACCCAACAACCAATCACAGTGACAGCAGCACACAACAGGGACCAGGCAAAGCACAGATCCCATATATATGCAAGAGTGCAAGGCACTGTTCACATGGAAGAGTCTGCCATATGAGAACAGTACACATGGATAGTCCAGTCCATGAATATGACTGTATCCCATGTGAGTATAGCATAGTGAGGAAGGATGACATAATGTGGCACTTGAAAAACACAAAGCATCTGGCCATCACAACTGGAATGCTGTGGGGGTCAAGGAGTGGTTGTCCACCAAAGTGCAAGCCATGGAATACTACATGAAGTTTAACTCCTGTTGGTTTTTTCATTACCTTATGATGCTGACCACACTGTTTACTTATCAAGTATACTTATCTCTATCTCCTCTTATTGGTATTTCTTTTCTTGTTATGGTTTGAGCTCTTCAACTCTATCTTGCTCTTACGATATCTTCTTTACCTCATCATCTTCTCACCTCAGCACTTCTGCATGTGCTGAGGTGAGTATCTCTTCTGCTCCCTGAGCTCTCTCTTTCTTCTGTGTACCCTCTACCATCTGGTACACATCTTCTCTTATCATACAGATGTGGTCTTAAGGCCCTCTGCTCTGTCTTACCAGAGCTGTAGCTGTGTCTCTTGCTATAATGGCCCTTGGGCTCTACACTTATCAATTCTATGTCATGGTGTTTGCCTCCCTTGCTGTGCTGCCCAGTTTCAACAACTCCAACATGTTTTAGATCTTGCTGAGGGGCCAAAGAGTGTCTCACTAACCAAGTTCTTCACTCACTCTCCCACTTATCTTCCCACTCCTGTCCAATGGTATTGATATCAGCTATCAATTAGTAGCTGAACATGAGTTGTGCAAGAGTGTCAAGGTCATATGGCCTGTTTGTTGGTGAATGGACCCTGGATGCAGAAATTAGTAGTGAATGATCTGTCTTGTATGAGTTTGGTCTTTATCTGTACATCATTAATGAGCCTCCTGCTAAGAGCAGCCTATTGGACGGTCTTAGGGAAGGTCTATATTGATACTCCTGGTAACTGGAGATTGAATGGGTGCTTGATGCACGTAATGGAAGTTCCTAATGACAATGAAGATTGGGATCAACGAGATAGAAATGAGGATGATTCCACCAATGATGATGCAAGGATCCAGAGTGTTAAGGTTTAAGATATCTTAGTGACACTTTAGAGTGACTTAGAGATCGTAGACTTGTTTCTTAGTTTAAGAAGATGGGTTGTAGCAAGTATAGATCAAGCACAGTATAGGAGAATCCCTAGATTGTGAAGTTGACAAGACTGGGGTTTAAGACCGCCAGTCTGTCAACTATTTATACAAAACTGGAGATCTAAGTATAGTAGAGTTGCGCAGTATTGCACAGTAAGTAAATGATAATGCGCAGTAAAGCACAGTAAGTACACATCCATGTGATATAAGTGGCTCAGCCACAAGCGCGAAATGAACTAGAGATAAACAGATGTAAATAAAGACAAGGTAAATGAGTCCTTGCTAATTGTATAGTAATAGTCCTTAGCAAGTAAATGTTATAATAAATAAAGAGATAAAGAGAAAAGATAAGTCTAGTATAGTACTTGGAGCTATGCTCACACTTGAGTATGTAAATACTTAAGTACTATAAGAGAGAAAGAAAAAGATAAGTCCTTACTAAGCTAAGCTCACACTTGTAGTAATAATATTACGCTTTACTAGTAAGTAAGATAAGAAAAGAAAAGAAAAAACAAAACAAAACTGTTACGAGGTGCCAAAGCAAGTGCCTCATAACACCTCCTGCAGCAGTAATGGTATTGGAAGGTGGAAAGTATGATCAGATCATTGATGAGGATTTGCCACTTCCTACTAGCAGTACACACATCTTGCATTAGCTAATCATGTCTTTTTTGAGTCAAGCAGAAACTACTGAGGTTTCTCATGCTCTACTGTGTCACACTCTCAGCCACTTGTAGACTCATGGTCTGTGCACCATCCCTGTCCATACATATACTAGCCATCTTGTACTTGATCAAATAATACTTCTGATCTCTCTCTTGCATATGCCTGCAGTTTTGAGCACCAGTTTACTGGGAGTTCATCAGAAACAGCATATGACTATTGTATCTATAGTATATGTCTGGCCATTAATCCATATTGTCCACACTTAATAGCCAAATAAATCAGATATAAACCTTCCACACACAAAGGGGAAGCTGCAACTACCCTGCCTTGTATGTTGAAATCTGAGCAATCACAGAACAATGTTCAAGTTGAAGTGTACAGTCTCTTCTGTTTGTATCTACATGACAGGTGTAATTTCTCTAATTGTTCCATCCATCCTGTTCTATACTATTTGCAGTATATGCAGCTCACATGTGATTCTGTTTTTCACTATCCCCCATATGTATAAATACCTACAGTGTTTCCAATATCCTCCCTCAGTAATTGATGAAGGCAGGTCATGTGTGGAGAGGGAACTTGAATAATCCTTATCTGTACATTGTGTCGCTACAGACTACTTATAGTAAATATAGTGATGCACAGACCATAGAAGTATAAACAGTGAAACTGTGTACATGTATGTGCACAAGTATGTGTGTGTGTACAGTACCAGATTGAAAAAGGAAGGAGAACCTTACTAAGCATACAATCATCAACAGTAATTTCCATTATTGACTGAGGTGAGTCATGGTCTACCATACATAACTGATCACACCTGTCGCATCCCACTATATATTTCTAAATCGTGTCTATGCACTCCAAACAGCAGTTTGCTTGATCATGTTGCTGCTGCCCCTGCTATCATAGCAAGCAATCTTGTAACATGGTGCTCATCTGGCACCCCACCAGGGGAACTGTCATCTGGGGTGCTGAGCCCACATGCTTGTGCAGGGAGTCTAACAGCTTGAAATCATTGAGTACAACTGCAAACAGACTCACAATGTGATTTTACTTGGCATAGGTCACATACAACAGCATTGCTAATCTGATTTTGAAAATATTACTTGCATGAATAACATCATGCACTCACCATATTGCAGAGCTGGTTTCATCTTCTACAATGGAGTACACATATAACTTTAGAAGGTTAGAAATATTGTAACATGACACTGCTGACTGGCAGCCAACCTGTCATGGTGTTAGGATTCATTTTCTTTTTGCTTCTACTTACTCCACATATTCCATGCAGACAATCTACTCCATAGGTCATACCTGTACCAATGGCATTATGCTGTTCATACCTTACTAAGAGGGTATAACCCCTCTCAATGTCACTGTATATTTCACCCTTCTATTTGCTGTTGTTGTTCCTGTGTTGTGTTGAAGATTGTGTGTGTACTACTATACTTTCATTTGGCTTGCTCTCCTCTCTTGTACTTCTCAGACATGTACTCTTTACTTCATCACATGTACACATTACACTCAATGTTCTTACATCTGTGGACAACTGCCCCACATCCCACTGTGTACACTCACACTCCATATCACTTTCTGCATGACACACATCACTCCCTCTATGGAGCTCCTTGTACTTCACAATACAGACTTCACTTCAACCCTACTTGTGTACACTACTTAAGATGGCCTTTCTACCTACAAACTCCTCAGATGTCTTCTACCTTGTCTGAGTGAGTACTCCTCTCCATCTTACTCTCTTATCCACTTATCACATCCCTGCAGTGTACTCTCACCATGTTATGTTGCCTTACTGTGCTCATAACCATCACTCTCTGCTGCAGCTATGCTAGCTGCTCTCTCCCCTTATGGGGATGCACTTACCTTGATATTATCAACCATCTTGTTTGTCTCTGCTTGCCCAAGCCTGTGCATACAGGTTATGGGCCCTGCCCAGCACATGGCAGGCAGGACAAAATGACACTTTTACTATACCTCCTCCTCATCATCATCATATTGTAAAATGTCCAGGGTGCCTCAGCTTCACCACTTCCAAAGATCACTATACCACCACTTGAAGGCAACACCAACTACAAGAGGTGGTCATCACTCATCAAAAACTCACTCATCATTCTAGGAATTTGGTATGCAATCGAAGATGGATGCCCAAACATGGTGTTCAAAAGAATCATTGATGAACCCAGAACAGCCACCAAACCAGAAGTGTTCCATCACACTACCAAAGTCTTAAACCAAGACCAAATTGACACATTTGAGAAAGATGACACCACTTGCAACATGTATTGTTGACAATGTGCTGATGATGACTAACATCCTCCTCCCTCTTCTTGATTATACTGAACATACGCTCACACATATACAAACACTCATACATACTTCACTATATATACTGTAAAGGTACAACATGTACAAATAAGAACTCTCTTAGTTCTCCTCTGCACATGGCCTGTCATCAACAGGTTATGGGCCCTGCCCAGGCCATTTGCATCTACTCATACTCCACTTTCATACTACTCCTCAATACCCTCATATCATTCATCACTTCTCTTGATTTTAACTCCACTCCATCATGCATCATCAAAAGGGATATCTCCAATACCATGGTCACCAATCAACTCAACAAAGAAACTACTAGCATCTATGCAGTATCCTCTTGCTCTTCTACACAACTGAATAACTGCCAATACACTGAAAACTCTCACTCCTGGATGTTAGACTCTGGCTGTACAGATCACATCACTCTGGTTAAGGATGACCTCACTTCCTACATTGCTACCCCTTTCTGTTCCATCACTGTTGGTAATGGATCTGCAATAACATGTTCAGGGAAAGGGACTTGCATTTGTCAACATACCTTACCAACTGGTACCACAGTCATGCTCTCCCTGTCTGAAGTGCTACATGTTCCTGAAGCCTCAGGCCACTTCTTAAGCGTCAGCAAACTTGACAAGCTGGGATTTTGTATCACTTACCAAGAGGGCACCTGTACCATATCTAGGAATGGCTGGATCTTCAGCATTGGTCACCTCCAAGATGGGACCTATTGGATTGACCTTTTACCTATGCCCAGTATCCATGCTCTTACCATTCCCTCTATACGACTCTGGCATGAATGTCTTGGCCACCTATCTGAAGCCGTTGTTTTGTGCATTACTCCCTCATCTCTCTCCAGTTTCACTCCACCATCCTCTTCCTCAGCTGCATTGGAGCCCTGCACTGGGTGTCTCCAAGGGAAATTCCCCAGACCATCCTTCCATCTCTCCCAGACCCATGCCACCAAAGTGCTTGATCTTGTACATTCAGACTTGATCAGCCCTGTTGGTATGGCTTCCATGGTTACTGGCAATACCTATATTGCCACCTTCATAGACGATTTTTCTGGTTTTGGAACCATCTATCCCCTAAGACACAAAGATCAGTTATCTACAGCACTGATGCATTATCTGGCACATACCCACAATCTATTTGGGTGATGGCCCAAGGTCCTGCATACTGACCACAGTGGAGAATACATTAGTGGTATCACTGCTGCCTTGTTGGCAGACTAGGGAATCTCTCATCAACTTACAGTGCCCTACTCCCCACAGCAGAACAGCCATGCTGAGTGCTGGAACTGTTCCCTGCTTGACTGCACATTGTGCATGCTTCATCATGCTGGCCTCTCTCCCAGTTTTTGGGAGTACACCATCCACACTGCCACACACGCCTACAATCTATTGCCTATCAAATGGCTTGGATGGGCAGCACCTGCCACACTATGGTCCCCTGGCCCTACTGCACCCAACATCTCTCACCTTCATGTTTTTGGCTGCTGTGCTTGGGTGTGTACACCCGACCACCAACACGGTAAGCTCAACACACACTCCAAACCTTTGCTCTTCATTGGTTACAAGACCAGCACCAAGGGGTGGGTCTTTTGGGACAAAGTCACCTGTTGTGCTGTCATCAGTCATGATGCCATCTTCGAAGAAGGCCTCTTTCCAGTGTTGGAAGCTCAGCAAGACCCAAAGGTACTCAACCTATTTCCACCTCCAGTACCTCCTGTGCCACCATCTGGCAACGACTCCAATGGTGAATCAGACTTGGACTTGGATGATGGGTTCAACTCACCTGACCACCTGCTTGCTCCCCTTCCAGTCACTGCAGGTGTGCCTGCTCCTCCTCTTGTCATTCCAACACTCTCTGGTGCCCCTGCTGCTGTGTTACCTGTTGCCCCAGATGCGGTTCCTGCAATGGACATCCCACCTCCCATTGACCCTCCTGCAGCTGCAGTTCCCATTGTCATACCTGTGCCACTCCTGGATCCTGTAACTCCTCCTAGGGCTTCTGTGCCAGCTGATGCACCCATCTGCCCTCATACACATCGCACTGCCCAAGCAGATGACCTGCCGACTCTCCTGGCTCCTCGCTGGCATGGTCACTGCTCCTCTGCTTGTCAGCACACTCACTCCAATGCTGTTTGTGATGGCATACCTGCTACTCATCACTCTCCTGCTTCTCAGCGTGCTCGCTCTGATGCAACTGGCAACAATGTCCCTGCTGTGCACTGGTCTCAGTGTCTTGCACACCATCCTGACTGTTTCCATGACAGTGCATATGGCCTGCAGGAGTTCGTGGACATTCTTGGCATGGGGGGGTCTGGTAGTGATGACAACATCTTTGCCATGCCTCAGGCCGGTCCCTCAATCTCCTCCATCCTTTCCCATGCTGCATCACATGACCCACTCACACTCAAACAAGCCCTGACCACACCAGAAGCTAAGCTCTGGAAAGCTGCTTGTGAGGAAGAACTTCATTCACTACACAATCTACATACATGGGAGCTGGTTGATCCACCATCAAGCCACAACTTAGTAGGGAACAAATGGGTCTTTAAGCAGAAGGCAGATGGATGCTTCAAAGCATGACTAGTAGCCAAAGGCTATACACAGGTTCACAGTGTTGACTACACAGAAACCTTCTCACCACTTGCATGCTTTGAGTCCTTATGCACTCTTCTGGCCATTGCTGCACTAGAAGACTGGGAAGTACACTCTATGGATGTCAAGTCTGCCTTCCTAAATGGTGATCTAGATGAAGAAATCTACATGGAGCAACCTCAAGGTTTTGTCATACCTGGGACAGAGGGGAAGGTCTGTCATCTACACAAAGCCATCTATGGTTTAAAACAGGCATCAAGACAATGGCACCATAAGATGCATGGTTCTCTCCTTGACCTCTCCTTCTCCTGCACATACTCTGATTCAGGTATCTACATCTTGACAAACTCCTCCAAACCCCTCATCATTGTCTTATACGTGGACGACATCACTATCCTTGGAGGGTCACTTGAAGAAGTAGAACAATGTAAGGCAACGCTGAAAACACTGTTCCAGATGACAGATCTAGGAGAGATCAAGTATTATCTAGGACTCCATGTCACAAGAGATCATCCCAGTCATACCCTTGAGATTGACCAGACAGCCTACATCATTGACCTCTTAGAATGCTTCCAACTCATTGACTGTAATCCTACCACAACTCCCCTTCCTCCTGGACTCAACCTTGTCACTGCAGATAAGACCTACTCTGCCTCTGCATCCCTCCATGCAGAATATCAACAGCTTATTGGATCCCTGTTATACGCCGCCATTGTCTCTCAGCCCAACATTTCCTTCAGCATCATGAAACTATCACAATTCTTGACTAATCCCTCACCACACCATCTGTCTTCAGCCAGACATATCCTGTGATATCTCAAGGGATCCCTTCACTATTGACTGTGGTATGGCGGAAATGAAGGAGCAGGTGTTGTAGGCTTTTTGGATTCTGACTGGGCTGCAGATAGGGACAACAGGAAGTCCATTGGAGCATATGCATTCCTCCTGGGAGGTGGAGTGATTGCCTGGTCATCGCACAAGCAACACACAGTTTCACTCTCATCCACTGAGGCAGAATATATGTCACTGTCACAAGCAGCTGCACAAGGCATGTGGTTGCATTCTCTGATGAAGGAAATTGGTTTTGGTTTTTCTACTCCCTTACTTATCTATGGTGATAACAAGGGCTCTATTGACATTGCTACTAATCCCATCATCACTCATGGTACCAAGCACATTGACATACATCATCACTATATTCACGAGTGTCTTTCTTCTCATGATATTACTGTACAATGCCTTCCTTCCTCATTGATTACTGCAGATATTCTCACTAAACCTTTATCTTTTCCTCTTTTCTCTTCCCATCACTCTGGACTTGGACTTGTGGAGTGTATGCCCAGCATGGGGGAGTGTTGACAATGTGCTGATGATGACTAACATCCTCCTCCCTCTTTTTAATTATACTGAACATATGCTCACACATATACAAACACTCATACATACTTTACTATATATACTGTAAAGGTACAACATGTACAAATAAGAACTCTCTTAGTTCTCCTCTGCACATGGCCTGTCGTCAACATGTATATTAGCTGTTACAAGGCACTTGCTTTGGCACCTCATAATGGTCTTCTTTTTCTCTTTTTCTTTTTTTCCTTTCTTATATTTTACTTACTATAAGTGTAGTATTAACTACAGCAGTGAGCTTAGCTCCTACTTATAGTAAGGACTCATTTCCTTTTCTCTTTATAGGACTTAAGTATTTACATACTTAAGTGTGAGCTTAGCTCCAAGTACTATAAAGACTTATCTTTTTCTCATTTATCTTTCTTTATTTATTTACATTTACTTGCTAAGGACTATTACTATACAATTAGCAAGGACTCCTCTTTATCACTTTTGTTTATCCTTGTTTATCTCTTGTTCATTTCATGCCTGTGGCTGAGCCACTTACTATAATCCTTGGACACATCTTATGTCATGTGACTTTGTTGATTGCTGTGCAATCATTGTTGATCCTTGAACCTTATTTACTTGTACTATCTTAAGCACTCTAGTTTTGTATAAGTAGTTGAAAGACTGGCTGTCTTAAACCCCAGTCTTGTCAACTTTGCAATCTAGGGATTCTCCTCTACTGCGTTTGACCTAAGCTCACTACAAACTCACCTCATCTTTACGAACTAAGTCTAGATATCTCTAAGTCACTCTAAGTGTTGCTAAGACATCCTAAACTTGTCATCCTGGATCCTCATTTAGTCATTGGTGGTATCATCCTCATCACTATCTCATTGATCCCTCTATTCATCATCATCCAGAACAGTTACATTGCTTATCAAGTGTGTACCAATTACCTTGTTACCAGGGGTATTATTATATTGAACCTTCCCTAAGACTGTCCAATAGGCTGCTCTTAGCAGATGCTGTATTCAATGAGCTGACTTTCCTGTTCCAACTGTCACCTTCACCCACAGGTCCTGCACCTCATACATCACTACTGCTGATGCCAACTACTGACTCCTCCTCAAGCTCTGACTCAGACTATGCACCTCACAATGTTATGCAAGTGGAAGGCCTAGACATTGTTGAAGGCACAACTCTACCTGCTGCACCTGCCATGCCCACAGTCACTGCTGCAGACACACTACCCACTGATCTCCCTACTCCAGCACTACCTCCAGTGCCACCTACCACACTGTCTTCACCATCTCATATGTACAGGCCTGTGCTGCCCATCATGCCACCCTCAGTCACTGCACTGGTGCCTACTAGAATGTGCACAACATGCTTCTCAGTGCTAAGAGCAGCCTATTGGACAGTCTTATGGAAGGTCTGCTATAACAATATCCCTGGTAACAAGGTAGTGAATACACATTTGGTAAGTGTAATAGCTGTTCCTGATGACAATGAAGAGAGGGATCAATGAGATAGTAATGAGGATGATACCACCAATGACTAAACAAGGATCCAGGGTGATGAGTTTAGGATGTCTTAGCAATGTTTAGGGAGACTTAGAGATCTTAGACTTAGTTCTTAGGGTGAAGCAAGTTTGTAGTGAGCTTAGGTCAAGCACAGTAGAGGAGAATCCCTAGATTGCAAAGTTGACAAGACTGGGGTTTAAGACAGCCAGTCTTTCAACTACTTATACAAAACTAGAGTGCTTAAGATAGTACAAGTAAATAAGGTTCAAGGATCAACAATGATTGCACAGCAATCAACAAAGTCACATGACATAAGATGTGTCCAAGGATTATAGTAAGTGGCTCAGCCACAGGCATGAAATGAACAAGAGATAAACAAGGATAAACAAAAGTGATAAAGAGGAGTCCTTGCTAATTGTATAGTAATAGTCCTTAGCAAGTAAATGTAAATAAATAAAGAAAGATAAAAAATAAAAAGATAAGTCTTTATAGTACTTGGAGCTAAGCTCACACTTAAGTATGTAAATGCTTAAGTACTATAAAAAGAAAAGAAATGAGTCCTTACTATAAGTAGGAGCTAAGCTCACTGCTGTAGTTAATACTACACTTATAGTAAGTATAATATAAGAAAAGAGAAAAAGGAAAAGGAAAAGAAAACTGTTATGAGGTGCCAAAGCAAGTGCCTCATAACACTCAGACCACATTCCCAGCATCATTGCTGCACACCCAGGATATGATGGTGATGGCAGAAGAGGGCATGCATGTCATTCTGCTTTGTCAGGTGAGCCTGAGCCCCTTTACACCAAACTGAGCCCCATCACACCAGCTGTTCCTCCATCCTCTCCCTCCAACCACCACTCCAGCTCCTGTGGAACCCATCACACCCACTCTGCCTCCACACAACTCCACACACACCATGCAATGTCCTGTGTGATATGGTGAAAGCACCTACAGCAATAGGCCCTACACCAATGTCTTGTGCAACTTGTCAGAGGACAATGACAAACTTGTCACTCCTGGCACCAGACCATCTCTTTCTGCCCTCCTCACTGTTGCTGTCACCTCCAGTGATCCACTCACCATGCATGAAGCCTGGGCATCACCCAACTCAGCTGACTGGGACACTGCTTCCTCCTGCTCTCACACTGGTCCCCTTCATGAGTGTAGCCAGCACATCCACATGGTCAGCCTATCAGCAGGTGGTAGGGAGCCTCATGTATGCCACAGTGGTATCCTGGCCAGACATTGTGTATGCTGTTGACATGCTTGCCCAGTATGCAGCCAACCCTGTGCTGGAACACATGGCCACAGCCAAGCACATTCTGCAATACCTATTTGGCACCACCATGCTCAGACTGTGTTATGATGGTGCAGCAGGAGTATCCCTTTCAGCTCACTCTAACTCCAACTGGGCCACATCCCTTGCAGACTGCTGCTCCACTGGTGTGTTTGTATTCTTCATGCATGGAGGTGCTATATTGTGGTCATCTCACCACCAGCAGATTGTCTCACTCTCATCCATGGAGGCTAAATACATCACACTATCACAAACTGCAGTGCAAGCTTCCTGGTATCAGAGCATCACCACTGAGTTATGCATCCTGCTTGCACTGCCACTAACTGTCTTTGATGATAACAAGGGGTCTATTGACTTGGCAAATAACCTGATTGTAGGAAAAGGGATGAAGCATATCAATATCAAGTATCACTACATTTGCCAGTGTGCGACCAGTGGTTTGCTCTCTCTCTGTTGCCTCCCTTCTGCCTCCATCATTGCCACCACACTCACCAAGTTGCTGCTGTGCACTGCATTCATGTCACAGCATGCCACTCTAGGTCTCATTGATTTGTGCATGCTGAACAAGGGGGGGTGTTGAAGATTGTGTGCATACTACTATACTTTCATTCAGCTTGCTCCCCCCTCTCATACTTCTTGGACATGTACTCTTTACTTCATTGCATATACACATTACACTCTACATTCTTACATTTGTGGACTGCCCCACATCCCACTGCATACACTCACACTCCACATCACTTTCAGCACAACACACATCACTCCCTCTATGGAGCTCCTTGTACTTCACAATACAGACCCCACTTCAACCCTACTTGTGTACACTACTTAAGATGGCCTTTCTACCTACAAACTCCTCAGATGTCTTCTACCTTGTTTGATGTACTCTCACCATATTACATCACCTTACTGTGCTCATAACCATCACTCTCTACTGCAGCTATACTAGTCACTCTCTCCCCTTATGGGGATACACTTACCTTGATATTATCAATCATCTTGTTTGTCTCTGCTTGCCAAAGCCTGTGCATACATGTTGTATCCCACTCACATCTGCAATAGCAGCTCATCTTTCTGTGGAAATTCAGGCAAGTGGCTGAGGGTGGTGTAGACCATCTGATGATAAAGATAGCCACTGAGGGCTAGATAGATAAAAAGCAGATACATTCTGAGATAGAGGAGTGTATGAGAGAATGTGATGAGAGCATGACAAAGGCACAACAAGAAGAGTGACTATGAGAGGAGGTACTGGCAGACAGAGAAGAGAGAGAGATGATGATGGTTCTACCTCAGCAAGTAGAAGAAGTGCTGAGGTGGTATGATGATAAAGTAGAGTAGATACAGAGAAGACAAGTTAGAGTTAGAGAGGAGGTTGAAAGAAGGGTTGAAAATTTTCTGTAAGTGTAGGGTGCTAAGAGCAGCCTATTGGACAGTCTTAGGGAAAGTTTGTGATAACTATACCCCTGGTAACAAGGTAATTGGTATGTGCTTGATACACATAGTAAATGTTCCTGATGATGATGAAGAGCAGGATCAATAAGATAGTGATGAGAATGATACCACCAATGACTAAACAAGGATCCAGAGTGACAAGTTCAGGATGTCTTAGCAACGCTTAGAGTAACTTAGAGATCTTAGACTTAGTTCTTAGTATATAGGGAGGCAAGGGTGAGCTTAGATCAAGCACAGTATAGGAGAATCCCTAGATTGTTACAAGGCACTTGCTTTGGCACCTCATAATGATTTTCTTTCCTTTTTTTCTTTTTCTTTCTCCTTTTTCTTATCTTTCTTACTAAGTAAAGTGTAGTATTATTACTACAAGTGTGAGCTTAGCTCCTACTTATAGTAAGGACTCATTTCTTTTCTTTTTATAGTACTTAAGCATTTACATACTTAAGCATGAGCATAGCTCCAAGTACTATATTAGACTTATCTTTTTATTTTTTATCTTTCTTTATTTATTATAACATTTACTTGTGAAGGACTATAACTATACAATTAGCAAGGACTCCTCTTTACCACTTTTGTTTATCCTTGTTTATCTCTTGTTCATTTCATGCCTGTGGCTGAGCCACTTACTATAATCCTTGGACACATCTTATGTCATGTGACTTTGTTGATTGCTGTGCAATCATTGTTGATCCTTGAACCTTATTTACTTGTACTATCTTAAGCACTCTAGTTTTGTATAAGTAGTTGAAAGACTGGCTGTCTTAAACCCCAGTCTTGTCAACTTTGCAATCTAGGGATTCTCCTCTACTGTGCTTGACCTAAGCTCACTACAAACTTGCTTCACCCTAAGAACTAAGTCTAAGATCTCTAAGTCTCCCTAAACATTGCTAAGACATCCTAAACTCATCACCCTGGATCCTTGTTTAGTCATTGGTGGTATCATCCTCATTACTATCTCATTGATCCCTCTCTTCATTGTCATCAGGAACAGCTATTACACTTACCAAATGTGTATTCACTACCTGGTTACCAGGGATATTGTTATAGCAGACCTTCCATAAGACTGTCCAATAGGCTGCTCTTAGCATAGATTGTGAAGTTGACAAGACTGGGGTTTAAGACCACCAGGCTTTCAACTACTTATACAAAACTAGATGTCCTAAAGATAATACAAGTAGTTAAGGTTCACAGATCAATGATGATTGCACAGCAATCAACAAGATCATGTGAACAAGTCATGTCCATAGTGAGCTATGAGTATGTAGCCACATGTGCAAGTGAAACAAGATATAAACAAAGACAAGTAATGACAAAATAAGATGAGTCCTTGCTAATTGTATAATAATAGTCCTTAGCAAGTAAATGTTATAATAAAGAAAGAAAGAAAAGATAAAGATGCTTTACAGTACTTGGAGCTAAGCTCACAGCTAAGTATAAGAATACTATAGTACTGTAAAGGTGAAGAGATGGAATCCTTACTATATAGAGCTGGAGCTAAGCTCAACAGCTGTAGTAAAACTACACTCTAATAGTAAGTAAGATCAAAGAAGAAGAAGAAAAGAAAAAGAAGAGAAACTGTTATGAGGTGCCAAAGCAAGTGCCTTATTGAAACATGGGCAAAGTGGTAAACAGCAAATTGAACATCACAGCATAGAGATAGGCTTGTGAGCCCAGGCGAAGATAAATGAGCCAAGAGGACTACAGTCCAGAGGCCTAAAGAGCTAGAGACATAGCTAGAGATACAGCTGGGGAGATAGCTGTAAGATAAGAGAAGATGTGTACCAGATGGTAGAGGGTGCACAGAAGAAAGAGAGAGCTCAGCACATGCAGAAGTGCTGAGGTGAGAAGATGATGAGGTAAAGAAGTCATAGTAAGAGCAAGATAGAGTTGAAGAGTGTAAACAAGTAAAGGAGCAGGACAGAATTATTGATAGGTAGAAGGTGAAGAGCACAGCATCATAGGCCCACATGATGGGCAGACAGAGGAGGAGGATGGTAGAGATGGCAAGTGCAACAAAGATGTGATAGAGCACATGATAAAAGAGCAATTGGTGGTGATGAAGGTGTAGGGTAAGTACACAGAAAAGACAGTTAGAGAGTGACAAGGGTGTAGGGTAAGTATGCAGAGAAGAGAGATAGTGAGCAATGCAGTGATGTGTTGGAATGACCACACTTTTCGTCCAGCTCCACCTCCTACATACCAACACATGTACTTATTATGTCACCAACATATATCTTATCTTATCCCACAATACCCACTTACATCTCCATAACCACCTTCTCATACCATGATTCCACACTCCACTTGAACCTTACCCCATGTACACTACATAAACATCATCCCCACATTCTATAGTTTCCTCAGACATTCTAAACAATGTCTACCCATGTCCTATCACTCTGCAGCACTTATTGCTGCACCACTTACCACTTAGCATATGCCACAATCACTACCATGTTGTTCCTTATCTCTTGTGTTGGCTCATTCCTGTGCAGACATGATGTGCTAAAGTGCTAGAGTGTTTGGATAATTAAGACATGTATATATAGATAAGATGAGATGGATTTGGAGAGGAGTGTAAATTGCAAGTAACATAGTAGTGGTGGTGAGAGTGGCTGCAAGTGATGTGTAATGAGAGACATCTGACAGAGTAGAAAGTGTCTGGCTTTATATGATAAGATAAGGAAAGAAGATTAGATAAAGATATGATGAGATGAAGGCATGGTCAGTGTCATGTATTGTACATGGATTCCAACAAAGAGGAGCTCAAACCATAAAGAGAAAAGAAACACCAATAAGATGAGATAGAGATAAGTATACTTAATAAGTAAACAGTGTGATCAGCACCATAAGGTAATGAAAAAATCAACATGCCTCATAACAGGGTTGATCATGAGGATAATTGGAAATGAGGTGGGGTCCAGGTGTGAAAGAGATAAAACAGACAAAGTATCATACTATAAAGGATGAGTGAAAAAGGAATAGTGTTGATTGCACCAAATGCCAACTTTGCAACTTGTGACTCCATGGTTACTTTGGCAGGCCTGGACCAAGCCTCAGCCTATATGTCCTATCTGTCCTGCTCCTCATTGGCCAAACCCAGTCCTCTATTCCAGTGCCAAAGCAAATGTGTGATTGATGCAACTGTGGATGATTATTGTGTGTGGCACATTAATGTCACTGTATTTACCTGATGTCACTGTGGTTGTTTTCTGATGTTATGCACATGTGATGCTCATCAGCATAACATCAGAAAATGACCACAGCAACATCAGGTAAATACAGCGACATTAATGTGCCACACACAATAATCATCCAGTTGCATCAATCACACATTTGCTTTGGCACTGGAATAGAGGACTGGGTTTGGCCAATGAGGAGCAGGACAGATAGGACATATAGGCTGAGGCTTGGTCCAGGCCTGCCAAAGTAACCATGGAGTCACAAGTTGCAAAGTTGGCATTTGGTGCAATCAACACTACTCCTTTTTCACTCATCCTTTATAGTATGATACTTTGTCTGTTTTATCTCTTTCACACCTGGACCCCACCTCATTTCCAATTATCCTCATGATCAACCCTGTTATGAGGCATGTTGGTTTTTTCATTACCTTATGGTGCTGATCACACTGTTTACTTATTAAGTATACTTATCTCTATCTCATCTTATTGGTATTTCTTTTCCCTTTATGGTTTGAGCTCCTCTTCAACTTTATCCTGCTCTTACTATATCTTCTTTACCTCATCATCTTCTCACCTCAGCACTTCTGCATGTTGCTGAGCTCTCTCTTTCTCTGTGTACCCTTGACCATCTAGTACACCTCTTCTCTCATCTTACAGCTATCTCTCTAGGCCTCTGGACTGTTGTCCTCTTGGCTCATTTATCTCCACCTGGGCTCACAAGCCTATCTCTACACTGTGATATTCAATCTGATGTTTGTTGCTTTGCCCATGTTTCAATACTTCTTCAGCACATAAGCAGGTGGGGCAAACAATCCATGATCAGAGTTGTTGTCAACAATGGGGCTAACCTGAGATTGGTGGGAAGTTGAGGGTTGAGGTGGTGGAGTAGTGGTGGTAGGTGTTTCTAGTGATGGTTCTTCTGCTACTGTTCTGATCTGAGGTTTGAAACATTTGGTGGGACATTGCAATGCCATATGCCCACTCTGTCTACATGCAAAGCATTTTCCTTCCCTCTGTAACTTATCCCTTTCCTTGTCTGTCAGTTTTTTCAACCAGCATTATTCAACATTAACAGGACAAGTCTTATCAGCATCCATTGCATTGGGATCATGGCAAGGGGTGTTAGTAGTGTGGGAGAAGAAGGTGGGTGTGCATAGCTTCTTTTGGTCTTGTCTAGACCTCCATTGGACATTAAGTTGAACAGCATGTTCCATCCATTTGTCAAAGGTAATAGGGAGATCTCCATTGTAGATCCTGTTGCACAAGGCAGAATTGAGACCCTGTTCATAATAGTTGATCTTTGTCTCATCATCTGCAATTCTGGCTTCATGAGCCAAGGCAAGGAAGGTGGCATTATATTCTTTGACTGTGTTGATTTTCTGTTTGAGAGCCTGCAGCTCTGCTATGCATGTCTGGTTTTGTGTGGGTCATCAAAAGTCTTCTTCAGTTCTTTAACAAAATCAACATACAATGGATATGGGGGTTTTTCTAGGTGCTTGAGTGAGTAATGGTCATCAAAAGCTTTTGCTGTTCCTTTGGTCATGAAAGAAAGCACAAAAAGAATCTTTTGGCTATCATAGGGGAGCATGTTGGCATAATCAATGAGATACTTTTGGCATGAGAGGTAAAAACTTTGGAAGTCCTTTCTAGCACCATTGTATCCCAGAGGTTTATTTTCAACAGTCATGGATCAGAAGTAGACATAACTGGGGTAAAGGTTGGGATCAAGGTAGGGCTGGGAGGAAGAGGAGGAGAGAATGGAGAGGGTCCAGGTATTGGCAGTGACTCCAGGGGAATTGAAGGAGGAATGGAGCTAGTGGCCATACCTGGGGTAGTCAGAATACCTCCAGGAAGTGGGATATCAACAGAGGTAGAGGTGGTGAGATCTAGGCAATAAGCATGTACATTTGGGACTGAGAGGTCTGGTGAAGCAGCACCACTGCTGTCAAGATACTGGTCAGTGCCAGTGATTCTCCAGGTGTCATGGCCTTGATATTCAACAGGGAGGTTCCTGAAGAAGATGAGATTTTGTCAATGACTGAACCTAAATCCCACAGGTAAGGGATGAGGGACCAGGGGTGCCAGGATGAGTCCTAAAGGGAGTAAAACAGATTCTTGACCTAGTATTAAGATTCAGCACACATTAGCAGCCAAACACTTATAGTCAAGGAAGGAGAACTCTGGAAAGGACAACAAGTTTGTTGTATTTTTGGCTGTCGAGCTCACTCCATTCACTCCCTATCCTTGTGATTTCCCTATCCTCATGATTTTTGCTGTGGGCTGGGCCTACAATTTGATATTTAGTAGATACTTAAATATGGTACATATACAGAAACGTGCCCTTAGCATGTTTGCAAGAGATTTTCTGTTCTTCTTTATCTGTGTGGTGCTTGTATTTCAACAAAGTTGTGATTCAAGACAAACAGCAAACCATTACAAAGAGAGCAAGATGGTACAGGGGTACAAGAGGTTAAGAATGGCCTCTGTCGTACATTTGAGATAGCTTATAAACAGCACAAGAGACAATAGAAGAAAGAGATGAAAAGAGTGTTGAAACGCACAATCAAACACTCACAAGATGACACATTTGTCCTACAGGGGGGGTAAAAGGTAGGGCAATCACATGCAGGCATACAAAAAAAGTAGCTAATTTATATATCCTAGACCCTGCATCTGCACTGCACCCATGCTGCAAGATCACATGAGCTCGCACAGACCACACTTGATCTCCAACAAAGAGAAGCATACAACATGGCATAATGCCATTGTCATGGGGTTGCACCCATGTACTCACACAGTGAGCCATTTACAGGATAATCCTCCTATAGTAACACTCTGAAAGTATCAGCAAAAGAAAAGAAAAAGATAGATCCTGACAACATCTTGCATTCAGAGAGCAAGCTTCATGTGAAAGGCAAGATGAATACTGGAATGGCTCTATAAAGTCCCCATGACCATGCTGAAACAAATATACTTGGCATATGTAGACTAAAGTGAGTGGTTTGCTGGCTGTTGCTCAAATCATACTTGTTTTTTTGCACTGGCAAAATGCAGAGACTACAAGGGGATGATGATGGTTGAGTTCCCTTGGCTGGGTGCTGTTCCATCCACACACACACACCTGTTTGCTTCATCCACAGTAGACTGCATGTGATGCAGCAGGACAATGCTTCCACAATGACATGGTAGGTATGAACAGGCCTCACCCCCTTGATTGCAAGCATCTGGTGCTCTGTGCACAACAAATCGATCTCTCACAATGTCCAGTCTTTCCTCTGGAGAGCTCTACACAATGCAATCTGCTGCAGCTCCTTCCAAGTGGTGAGCTGCATGCACACTGCCATATGGAAACCTACTGAGCTGTGGCTGTTGTTATTCAAGGTTCTTCACCAACTCTCTGCTTATTTTCTTATCTCAAGATTTCCAGACTTTGTCTTACATTTGATCATATCTTTCTTTATCCTGATCTGTTTAAGTTCTAACTCTGCACACATACTGTACACATAGTTAACATTCATACTCCACATTTACACATACTATAAAAGAGTTCCCAGGTGGCACAACTGCTTTCTTCAGTTGCTCATCTCAGACTCTAGTCCCCCACTTAGTGTGGTGTTTGTAGCTTCCATTGGTTCTAATCACAAGTCATCTTCTATCGAAGTTTAACAGTGGCATCGCAGACTTCCGCACGCCCCGCAGCGTGCCCCTCCCTGGCACGAACTGCCTCTTCACCATCCTCATATCCAAATCCTTGCATCTCATCTGGAAGCTGAGATGTGAATGCGTATTGAACGCGAATACGACCCTGCGACGCGGCACTCCGATGCCGAGATTCGTGCCCGCTGGGTCGCTGCCATGAACGCTTGCTTCCGTTTCGACCCTGACAAACCGTCGACGCTATGGACGCACGGCCCTCCCTGGCTACCTGGTTCAGTGTATATGACAAAGCATGCTACACGACGAGCTGAACCTCCCTGACGGCTGGCTCTCCCATCTTGAGGTTTTGGAGTGGAGCTCCCTCGGGGCGCAACCACTAGTTCTTGCTTTCGGCCACTCGGCGTCCCACGCTCCCCGCCCGAAGCGGCGGGCGTGCGTAAATACATTTCCCTGAGGCAGTCTCTTTTACTACCTACATAGAGGTGAAAACCCCCCTACTCCTAGTTGGGTGCCGGAATCCAACTACTGTTAACTATTCTGCATCTACTGCAGCTCCGCGAAAAAAAAAACATGGTGGGTGAATTGATGACGGACGAGAAGACGGACGACTGTTCCATTTGGGATCTGATCACGACCTAATTATCCTCTCGACTCATGAATCGCTAACACAGATATACGATACAATGCGTTGCGTGCATGTATGGGTCATCCAGATTCATCCATGTACGGTCGCACCGTGTGCAGGGATGGCGCAGGGTGTGGTGCGCGATATCGCCACATGTGCAGTCTGCGGCGTGCAGCGGCGACGCTGTGTCCCACCGCAAGCGGGCGGGCGCGAGTCCTGTACCGGTGCCGCGAGGGAGAGGGGGAGGGTGCGGGCGCGCTGGACTATAGGGCCAGGCTGGGACCGGCAGCAGTAACATTGAAGGGCGCGTGCGTCGGTAGTGATGGCGACATGTCCAGCGCCTGCGGCAACGGTGAAGTAGCACGTGTCTGTATTGGAAAGGCTTTTGAAGCTCAGGTTCATAACGAGTTCAAGTTCTCACCTAGTAGGATAACCTGAACTGGACAAGCAAGATCTTTGTCGTCAGGCCAACAGAAAGCAGTTGGTATTACATGTACGGGCATGGAGAAACGTCAAGGGTTAAGTAGTAGTCTCGATAATATGAGATACCGTGAGAGAGAGATGACTAGTGTCGAGAGTAACAAGCCCTCGCGCGTAGCGACCTGAGAGCGATTTTGCAAACAGGTGTAAAAATAAGAACAAATGCGCGCGTCGCGCGAGACGCCACCGGGTGTTTGCCATCTCCTGGCTCCTCTGAGTCCAAGATATGTCTTCAGAATCTGTAGACCGCTCGGACTTCATTGATATGTGCGTTCCCCGTGCTGTGCACCTTCATAGCCTTACTGACTTACCTGTCAGAACATATCAGCAACTTCATCTTATCTTGTCTGGCTATGATCCAACCGCCACAGCTGAGCACGCTGGGGAACTTTTGCAATCGCGTCTTGACGTTCTCAAAAACATTCATAGCCCATTTGGACGTCCAAATCCAGACTCTCACAAACAAGTCGAAAGCGGCTCAGTAAGGCTGAAGGATGGTCACGTCGTTTGTGTCGAGACTGCCGATAGACAACTCGTTTTTGCAATCAGCTCCAAGTTCAACATAGATGAAATACATGCCTTAGTCCTCTTCCGGTCGTGGATGTATAACGAAGGCATCCCGCAGAACATCCACCCCAATGGTAATGACGCTTTTGTCGAGCAGGTCGTTGATGCATTCAGCCCCTTCTACCACTCTGAGCGTCACTGCGTGTGTCGCATCCTTGTTTCTCTGTTCCGTGCACTCGAAGAGGAGAATTCACCCTACCACGACATTGCAAAGGACACTGTGCATCGGGCTGTTCCTGATGGAAGATCACTGGTGTGCGACATCATCACCGAGTACCTTGAGTGGACGCGCACAACGTTGCCGGTGCACGCTTCGACAGATCCCAGACTGGCCTCGAGGTGGGCAAAAGAGAATATGAAGGGTCAGTTGGTGTTCCTGGAGACTCTGTTTTGGGCGATGTGGAGCTATGTTCCCCCCAGCGGTCATCTGATTGTACAGATTTACGAGGCAGCATACGAAGCCAACCTTGGCTCAAGGCAAAAAAACGGAAACCTGTTATTGGATGCAGAGAGCGTTCAACTACAGCAGGACTGCGCGGCCGTATGGATTCTCATCATGATCGAGGTACTTGAGCTTGAGAACCTCACCGATAGCGGCACGGTCGACATCTCAGAGAATCCATCGGACAAAGACTTCTATACCGCCTCTCCAGACGCCCTCCTGAGGATCCACCATCTCGTTATTTCTCATGGGGATAGCAACTTTGCTTGCGTGTTCCTGGCTTGGACCGTCGTATTGTCGCATCTCGAGGCTGCGGTTTCCGAGCTTGACGACTGTCCAACCTCATACAGAATTTTTTTCGAATCTCTGGAACCCAATCAGATAAGGCCGTTTGTAAAGAACCGCGACCATTTGTCAAAGATCATGCTCCAGCGATGCTTAGATCCAAGTATCGGATTGTTCAAGCTTCTGCTGGCGCTGTTGACGGCGACGCCGCTCTTTGTTACATCGGTTGCCTGGAGGATCGACTCGGCGATTTCTGACCCGAATCTTGTAGGGTATCGCTCTGTTATCAAAAGTACGTGGAAGAACATAGCATATGCAGGTTTTGTACTGATTGTATGCGGGCAGACCTCCTTATTGCGCTATCCGAACTGGTCCCAGTGGAGCTAGTCTCCGACTTCGATATATTCGCTGAAGTATGGGTGACCTTGTTCGGACGCAGTGAGAGTCAGTCGGTGGTCGGTCTCTGTCTGCAGTTCTGGCAGGAAGACTCTCAAAAACCAGCTCGGCGTGCTATCCTCGATGTTACTCGATCACGCTTCCCTGTTCAATTCAGACCTCTCCTCCAGGTGCTTCGCGCATTATCCGGATCTGGATTCATGCAAGCAGACCCTTTAGTCAATTTTGACCATCGACAGACTGATAATGCACAGACAGAAGATCGCTCGCTCTGTGCACAACACGCTTCATTTTTCTTCGATATGCTTCCGACATACACCCAAACCATCCCAGCGAGTGCTTGTACTGGAGCACATGCCCTCTACGAAAAGCTCCCAGAGCGCTATGGCTCTTCCTCAACGTCAGTAGGTCCGACGTATGTTAATCTGAGGCCTCTCAAGCTTCCTGGTGGGAGCACTCTTCCGTCCAGATCCCAGGGACGGTTGTTGAGTCAGGATGGCGAAGAGTACATCATAGTCGCCTGGAAACATCAGCATTCTGGATGGGCGATACTTTTTGATCTTCTGGTCGACTATGTGAGGCGAAGGCGCCTGATCCCGGGTCTTACGATCCCTTCAACTTCCACATCATCGACCGGTCGGCGAGGCCATTCACAAACTCCAGTGATCCTGCAGTTCTCGGATATCGGTGTCGAGATGGATCAAGATGGGGATGTAGCTATTGTGACAGACGTCCTAGATCTCATCCGGAGCGTGATGATGGATAGCCAAGTTTTGGCATATCAGGTCTTGAAATCTTTGGAAGCCGACCAGTCCACAGGCGAAGCTGAGCCCCTTGAATTCGTTCAGTTGACGATGCTCATCTTGGAGGATGCGCTTTCCCGCTGTGTAGCTCAGCCACGGAAACCTCCGGAAACACAACTCATCACGTCGGCATTAGGCCTGCTCTCAGCCCTTCTTTCATTGCCCAAATATGCTTCTCACGTGTGGTTATCTACTCGATCGTCGTCCGCCCTGTTCGAGACAAATCGTATTTCTGCCAGCACTTCAGCCGTTCTCGTCGCCGAACGTGCACTGGGTTCCTATTCGATCACTCGAGCGTTACTTTGCTTCGTTCAGGCACTCTTTACGGAAGCATCCTCGACACTGTTGGTCACGTTACCCGAGCATACCCGTCTGCAAGAGATCAAAGAAGAGGTTCTCCTTCGGGCTCTCCGATTTGTCCATGTGGAGATTTGGATGGAGCACGTCGGTTGGAAGTATACACAACTGGGTCACAGGTTCGAAGTTGGCAGATTGGTCTCAACGTTGTATGCAGACGTGATGAACCAAGCGTTGCCATCGCTATCAGATAGTCCTCTGTCTTCCATCAGTCGAGCAGTGTTTGATGCATTGGTGACGAAGGCTACGACATCCAGCATCAATCCACTCATTTCTGCCATTACTACGTCGGGATCCATCCTTCGGCGAATGTATGCAGCCCGCCGTTTTAGTGATGTTCGGGGCTTATACCTCGTCCTAACATCGCATCTCCGTGTCACTCGACTTTGCCTCACGCACAAACAACGGCTGTATGGCACAATGGGTCCTTGTCTGTTGGAGTTGGCCTTATGCTCTCGAGCCGGCAATGTAAACGGGTCTTTCAGCAACGGACAATCAGGCTCTGATCCTCTAGATGTTCTTGCCGGTCTCATTGACGACCCCAACACAGACTTCACAGTGCCACTGGAGGCGGTCCGAGTTCTCTACGCACTGTGCTCCTCCCTCTCATCATCATCCTCTGCTCCAACTATTGTTGGATATCTATCTGATCCCGAAGCCACCGTAGTAAAGCTTATCAAAGTCGCACAACATCCTTATAAAGATCTGGATGTCCGCTTGGCAGTGTGGCGTCTCATGGCCCTCGCGGTTGAGAAGGAGCCAGCTCTGGGCAATCTCTTCATCACAGGCTGTTCCCATGCATTTGATCTCAAAGCCAGGGACGAAGTCTCGTCGGACTCAACGGATGGGGGATCAAAGGAGAAGCAGCATGTCAATGCGCTCCAGGCTGCACGTGACATGCTTATCCGCTGGAGGGATTATTGGGAGCCCAACCCTGCTCTGCTTGCCACCGTGCTCGGTTTCCTGACTTCGGTGTGGCAGCGTGGCCTTGAGCACAAGCCTCAGCTGTTGTTGTTATGCGAGGATTCCGTCTTTTGGGCCCACCTCGCTGAGATAGCGCAGGAGGATCTGTCGCCAGCACCAGAATATGTGAGCGCTGGATTTGTCGATGCGAGCGGAGTCCCTCGGTCCGCTTTTCACGACAGTATATCGCTGCATGCGTACCGCATTCTTGCAATAGCTCATGCTATTCGCATAATTGCCATGGACATCGCGATCCAGCCGCCTTCGGAAGGAGGCTTACTGAACAAAGCGAAGCCACAAAGTTATTTGTCCATAGAAGGTGTCTTCAAGTCCGAGGACCAGCTCACCGACCATATTCACGAAGCGACTGCGAACTCCTACGACCCAGGGCTATATGATGACTTCCAGGTCAAAATCAAGGCTGATTTCCCAGCACTTACTTTACAGCAGCTGGAGTCTCCATTTCTTGTCGGAGAGCGAGAGTTGGGTGACGACTTCGCATTCTCTTCTGGCTTGCTCCAGAATCGGGCGGAGCCTTTCCACGATGTCTCTTCAGAGCATTTAGCGCAGAAAGCGGTCGATCTGGTGCACAACCTCTTTTCTATCAATCTAAACCTTTCGCTCGCCCACGCGCAAAAAGAACTTGGGGAATCCTGGAAGAATTTGTTGCTGAGGGTAGCGCCTTTCCTGCAGGGGAACATGACATTCCGTCCTATCATTCTATCTTTGGCTGCTACGGTGTCTGATATCATAGCGACGGAGAAGCGATCCGGGGATCTAATGTCCTCGATCCATGGAACGCGACTGGCTGTCCTTCTCGCCTCGCTCGAGTTGGCCTGGTTCTCAAGATCAGACACCGAGGTCGAGATCAAGTCATTCATGTGCTTGGTCAAGAGTGTACATGATATCATCGTCAATGAGCCGCAGTCTCCAGTCAAGTCTGTCCGAGGTGCAGTCAGCACACCGTTCCACCGCCCTCTCCTGCAGATAATCTATTTCTGCTCGAAGCAATGTAAATACCTGGCTTGTCGGCCAAAAACGTTAAATGCTGATCGCCGGCTGGCCATTGCCTCGATGGTCGACGCCACCCTCATCTTCGTCATCGACTCGCTCCGCTTGGTATTCGACTCAGCTCGGACACGGGTAGACCTTGACCTGGACCTCGATATGGAGCTGTTGGTTGCCGTATTCGAGCAGTGCACGCGGACGGATATCAACCCCTCTACCACTCTCTGGTTGACACGGTGCCAAGAGACTGACGTTGTCCGGGCAAGCCTCGATTTGTTTGTCCAGGCGGATTTGTCAGGTCTATCAAACCTGGCACAAGTCCGGTCTCGGAGACAGCCCATATATGCGCCTCACCTCTTGACATTTCACATCGCCTTCGCAAGTCTACAAGCCCCGGCAGAAAGACTGGCCAGCGAGGGTGTCTTGGTCGCGTATAGCAATAACGGCATTAGCTCTGCAATTCGTTCCCGTTTGGTTGACGTTCAACTCCCTGAGCTCCCCGGGGAACGAAATCCGGCCCACCGCGCGTATTGCATCATGCTGGCGGTTGTGTCTGGAGTCATCACGGCGCTCGGACTGCAGAAACACTACTTCGATGCTGAGGCCAGCAGGTTTGTACAGCTCTACGGGAACCAGATCTGCCATGTGCTCTCGTGGACGATCGGCGATGCCCTTTCATTGCCATTGGTCGAAGAGATGGAGAGGGTGGTCAACCTTTTCTATTCCATCGCCTCGACGACGCCATCAGCACAGAACAGAAACCAGACCACGGAGAAGATCCTAGCATCGTTTACTACAAAAGCCCTCATTCTCCTACAGCAACTCAACTACGCCCTTACTCACCCCAATCATCTCGCCAGTCTGCTTGAGCCTGTGACGGCGGAGGAGCGCGCACAACTGGAGAAAGACAGTCGCGAGGCGTCCACGCGCTCAGATATTGTAGATCCGGTCAGAAAGCCGTTTTTGGCTCGATTGGTACATAGGTTGTTTGCACTGACCAGCAACATCGTGGCGACGCTAATTGCGATCAGCAACTCCGACGCCGTCCTTCGGGGAGATATTGATGATCTTCCAGAAAACATCCCTTTGGTTGTTCCTGTAAGCTTTCTTCCACTCGTTCTTCACGATCTTATTACTGATGATTTTCAATAGCATTCGAAGGTCGTTCCTGGAGAACCCGTGTCTATGGGCACGCTTCTTGAGCTGGCTAATTGCACACTCGACGTCCTGACGCAACTTGTCTCACATCCTGCAAAGCAATCACTGATGCCGAACACCGCGCTGACTACCCAGACCCCAGAGCGCCCACTCGACGTACAGGACGCGATCCTTACGACGCGGCGCAATCTCGAGGTGGTACTATATTACGCCGCGACGCAACTTGGTGCATGGTTAATGCGTCCGGAGCTTTTTGAGGGTGGAGGTTATGGCCCTACTGCCTGGGACGCCGAGATGGACGATCCGAATGCTACCCTGGACACACTAGGTATGAGTCCTCGGGAGCGGCGGACAGTTGCCCGTCGAGAATCCACATCGCTGGCGGAGCGCCTACGCAGGGGTATGACGGGAGAGATGGCGGGCGAGCTGCGTGCGCTGATCGAGAAAGCGCGGGGGGTGTTGATGAAGAGCAGGCAGGTGGCAGGTGGAAGCCCGGTAGACGTGACTGCGGTGCTAGTAACCTTCTTGAATGAACGTGTGCTGACTGGTGCATGAGGGGCCGAACTGCATGCAGTACTGTATCGGATTACAAGTTTGTTTGTATCTTTTGGCGATCTTTACAGCGAGACTACGTTGCTAGGAGGATGTTACTGTGTTGCTACATGACGTAATTCAAGTCGACATCACAACGGTCGATCTTAACTTACCCTATTGTCAAAACACGATCGTACTGATGGAGCGCAAGGGCGAGTGTTATGTGAAGAGAGTGTGAGAGACGGAGAGAGCGAGAAGAGGGATTGTACGAGAGAGTGCGCTCGGCGCACGGCAGAACCCACTAATGTGTCTAGAATCTAGGGTGGCAAGCTTTGTAAATGTAGTGATGTACAATGACAATGTAGGACATGATGAAAGAAGTGTATAAATGAGGGCAGCAGGTTGAAAGAGGCATGGTGGACTTGGTAATAAGCATAGGCCTCAAGGGCCACACATGAAAGGATACACCAGATAAGATATTGGCAGGTGAGTGCCATACCCAAAGAAGAGTGCCACAGGAGATGTTCCCAGGGTAAATACATCTGAGATGTGAGAGGAGCATATGAAGGGATAAAGAAATATGTGATGAGTGCACAACAAAAATGCAACAATGAGAGTGACTACAAGGAAGGTACTGTCAGACAAGAGGAGATACAGAGAGGGAGATGACAAGATGCCTACCTCAGCAATGATGAGAAGTGCTGAGGTGGAGAGACAACAGAGCAGAGTTGATATAGTAAAGGTGAGATAAAGTTAAAGAGGAGCTTTGACTATGGAGAACAAGGAAAGTCTATTGATTGAGGTTGCTTGGAAAGAGTGTGGCTGAGTGTAGAAAGAAGAGAATATATTCTACAGGGGAAATAATGAGAAAAAATATAACATGAACAGAGTAGTGAGTAAGTACTGACCTCAGTCTCTTTGTAAAAGACTGAGGGAAAAGAAAACTATGTGAGAGAAAATTTTCTGTAAAGTAGGGTCCATCCATATCATCCCTGAGTCCTGCAAGAGGTCCATTGTGGCACATCACACTATTTGCACCATTGCACCATTATGCTGTCATGTGTTTGCTGTCACACATTGCTGTAAACTCCAACAAAGTCCCATACAGAGAAGAGTGTGGATCAAGTACATAAATCCATGTGAAGTATCACCAGGTACAAGTAGTATCTGGTGGAGAAAGGATAAGATAAGATGCATATAGGGATGTACTGAGTATGTAATAGGTATACACGGTGTCCTGAGGCCATGAAAAAACTGACAAGGTAACTTGAAGATGCTCTACATTGCCACTGGGCAATGCAGGAATATTGTGCAAGTGGCATAAATCCAATACATGTTGTTTTTGATATTTCATTCATTTTGATGAGCTCCCATGAAGTTGGGGCTTGTCACTGCAAGGGCAAGTGAGAGGGAGGCAAGGATGAACAAGAAGAGTGTTAGAACAACCAGTAAACTGGTGCTCAGAGTCACATGCAGGTGGGAGAGAGGGAACATCAGAAGTGTTATTGAATCAAATATAAGGTGTCTACTATATATACAGAGGGAGACAGTGCACAGACCATGTGTAAGTAGGTGGCTGAAAGTGTGACACAGTAGGGTGTGAGAAAATGTCAACACCCTCCCTTTCTGTGGATACACATGATGAAGTCCAAGAGAAACACAATGAGACAAAAAAGCAGGAAGAGGAAGTGGTTTGGTGGGAGTATCAGCAGTAATGGTAGCTGAGGGATGACAATGTATGATCATGGAGGAAGAAGAAATGCACTTGCATATAAAGTGAAAATGGATGTTGGTGTGTTTGGAGCCCTAGCCTATGATGGGATTGTTAGCAATATCAATTGATCCCTTGTTATTGCTAAGAGCAGCCTATTGTATGGTCTTAGGCAAGGTTTGCTATAATTATACCCCTGGTAACAAGGTAATTGTTGTGTGCCTGAATGGTGTAGTAAATGTTCCTGATGATGATAAAGAGAGGGATCAATGAGATAGTGATGAGGATGATACTGCCAGTGACTAAATGAAGATACAGTGTAACAAGTTTAGGATGTCTTAGTGACGCTTAGTGACTTAGAGATCTTAGGCTTAGTTCTTTAGTGTTTGAAGTGAGATGAAGGCAAGTTTAGGTCAAGTGCAGTATAGGAGAATCCCTAGATTGTGAAGTTGACAAGACTGAGGTTTAGGACTGCCAGGCTTTCAACTACTTATACAACATTGGAGTTCTAAAGATAGTATAAGTAACTAAGGTTCACTGATCAATGATGATTGTGCAGCAATCAACAAGATCATGTAACCAAGTCACATCCATAGTAAACTACAAGTAAGTAGCCACAAGCATGAAGTGAACAAGAGATAAACAGAGATAAACAGAGACAAGATAAGATGAGTCCTTGCTAATTGTATAGTAATAGTCCTTAGCAAGTAAGTCTTATAATAAATAAAAGAAGATAAAGAGGAAGAAAGATGCCTTATAGTACCTGGAGCTGAGCTCACACTCTAGTATGTAGATACTAAAGTACTATAAGGGAAAGATGAGTCCATGTGGAAAACTGGGCAGGGTGGCAAATGACAGATATAGCATAGCACAGAATAAATATGCATTGCAGCAAAGGGAGACAGTGGTGATGATAAGGGGTATTCCCTTGGGGAGACAAAGCAGTGGGCCAAGGGGCCACATCTGATGAGAGAAAACAACTGCTAAGAGCGGCCTATTGGACGATCTTAGGGAAGATCTAAAATGTTACTCCTGGTAACTAAGGTTCAGATATTGGCTTGATGAATGTAATAGAGATTCCGGATGACGATGAAGAAGGGGATTAACGATATAGTTATGAGGATGATTCCACCAATAACGATATGCAGATCCAGTTTGACTTAGTGTAAGAGGTCTTAGTGACTTTTAGAGTTCTTAGACTTAGTTCTGAGAGAGATGCGAGGTTATAGCGAGTTTAGTTCAAGCACAGTGTAAGGAGAATCCCTAGATTGCAAAGTTGACAAGACTGGGGTTTAAGACCGCTGTTACGAGGCACTTGCTTTGGCACCTCGTAACGGGTTTTTTCTTTTCTTTTTCTTTTTTTTACTTACTAGTAAAGTGTAGTATTATTACTACAAGTGTGAGCTTAGCTCCACTTTACTTAGTAAGGACTTATCCTTTCTTTTTCTCTTTTATAGTACTTAAGTATTTATATACTTGAGTGTGAGCATAGCTCCAAGTACTGTAAAAGACTTATCTCTTTCTCTATTTTTCTTTCTTTTATTTATTATAACATTTACTTGCTAAGGACTATTACTATACAATTAGCAAGGACTCCCTTTTCTCGCTCTTATTTACCCTTATTTGTTTCATGTTCATTTCGTGCTTGTGGCTGAGCCACTTATATCACATGGACACATACTTACTGCGCTTTACTGCACACTATCGTTTACTTACTGCGCATTACTGCGTAACTGTACTATAGTTAGATCGCTAAGTTTGTATAAATAGTTGACAAACTGGCGGTCTTAAACCCCAGTCTTGTCAACTTTGCAATCTAGGGATTCTCCTATACTGTGCTTGACCTAAACTCGCAAATCATCTCATTTCACTCTAAAGAACAAAGTCTAAGAACTCTAAAAGTCACTAAACGTCGCTAAGACTTCTTACACTCGTCACTCTGGATCCTCGCATAGTTATTGGTGGAATTATCCTCATAACTATATCGTTAATCCCACTCTTCATCGTCATCCGGAACCTCTATTACATTCATCAAACCGATATCCAAACCTTGGTTACCAGGAGTAACATTTTAGACCTTCCCTAAGACCATCCATTAGGCCGCTCTTAGCACTTTGACAAGACTCCGCACTCCTCCTAACAACCATACGTGCTTCTAGGAAGCACGTACCACTAACACAGATTCTAATCTCCATGGAGATTATCATCAACAACTCCTCCCTGCCAACGCTATCGCCTTAGAAGTAACCAACCGCTTGTGGCCCGATTACCTCCAATACGACAGCACCAATAAACTCTTTTACGTCAACAACCAACTCGTTTACTTCACTCATACCAGTCAAGAACCCCAGACAGCATATCATAACGGATATCCTATTAACACAAATGTACCACTGCTCTCGGCAAATATCCACCAAGAAATCTCACTAGATACCGACGTCTGTCAACAACATAGACAACTACTTGGAAACCACGTTCCCGTCTCACTCGAACAATATACCAATAAGGAAGACGAGTTTACATTCTACGACAAACACAACCAGTGGATCTACGAAGCCTTCGACGACCCAGACGAAAACAAAGTTATCGTTTGCTGGCATTCCGAGAACCCATCGGACTACGATTACATCGAAGTATATCCCGAACGAATATCTTCATTACCCACGATCCCCGAATACCGACAGAGCCTTATCCCAAGATCAAGGCCTGAATCTCGCACAAGAACTACTTCAGAACCCCCAGAACCAAGAACGCCCATCAACGTTCAGGAACAACTTCCTCAAGTGGAAACGTTCTTTACTCCTCAAGCGACAACTTCAGGAGACGAAACCATTACCTTGTCCACCCCTTTCATTCAATCAAGAATCACCCCCGGAATTACGAGTTCAAACCCAATTAATCCGACGACAGCAACAAATTACCTGAACCTGATGAGAACTCAACCAATTGTATCACGAATGGCTCACACGTCAACCACTTCCTCCAAGGAACCATGACTCAATAAGCCATCCGAGTTTTCTGGAACCAAATCCACCGCCAAAGACTTTATCTGAAAAGTTAAACTCCATTTCTTTACCAAGAATTTCAAAGATGATATGGATAAAATCGCCTTTGCGTTATCTTTCTGTAAAGAAGGAACGGTTGCCGGAACATGGGCCGGACAAATCATTGATCAGCTCACCACTTCCTCTTCAACGCTCACATGGAAACAATTCGAGGACCAATTTGGAAAGAAATTCTACCCAATTAATGAAGGGGAATTATCACACAACAACCTGGATAGGCTAGTCCAGGGAAGAGGCACCGCTTCAGAATACGTCACCGTATTCAATTCTATCGCCGACACCACGGGTTATAACGACATAACCAACATTGAGAAATTTAAGAATGGTCTTAGAAAAGACATCAAGGATACCATCATGACAACCAGGGACGTGTTACCCACTACCTTACAAGAATGGCAAAACCTCACCATAAGGTTAGATCAAAACCGATCCAACAATGACTTCCAAAACAGTATTCGATCTGGACAAGGCGGACGATTCCTATACCCCGATGATTTACTCAAAGGGGATATTGAATCCCGTACAAGGAAACTAAACCCCCGCTCAATTCGCGCAATAGAAGACTTCTCTCCCATGGAAACATTCCAAAAAGAAGTATTCACACAAGCCGGGTTTACCAGAAATGGAAGATTATCAGATGAAGAATGTGACAGAAGGAAACGAGAAGGAGCTTGTTTCAGATGCGGTATCAAAGGACACTTCGGCAGAGAATGCAAGGTCAAACGTGACCAAAACTATGGAACACCCAAGCCCGCTTATGCAATAAGGGGAACCGAAGGACGTGAAGAAGAAGAGGACCCCATGATAACCATTTCACGTGCCCTCATGAAATTATCCGACAAAGACAAAGCGGAAATGCAAGATCTCTTCAGAACCACGCAGAATTTTTAAGAACTCCTAAGTCAGCGACAGACAAAGGAGTAACTGATTACAAATTGGACATTGCGAGCAGGAACTCGAATTCGGACAATGAACTGTACATATCATTCTCGAAATATAACGGTTCTCCCTCCATTCACATTCCTGTCGAAATCTCTATAAGAAATCAGAAAGTCGCCACCAAAGCGTTAATCGATAGCGGAGCAACCGGAATCTTAATACATCAAGATTTTGTGCAACAACATCATCTACCAACCCAGAAACTCGAACACCACATACCAGTAAAAAATATCGATGGAACAAAAAATATCAGCGGAGATATCACACATACCTGTCATATCACGTTAGAAATCAAGAAAGCAAACGTAAAACCCCATATAGAGACAAACCGATTCTATATAACCGATCTAGGAAAAGAAGACATCATCCTGGGAACCGACTGGTTACGACAACATAATCCCAACATAGATTGGACCAAAGATTCGGTATCCTTCTCATGCTGTCCATCAGAATGTCAACAAAATCATATTACCACCCCATCATTCTCAGAAGAAGATCAAATCATAATAGAAAATCAATGGACGATAGATGGACTGGATCTCTTTCGCACCACCCTATCCACTCAAATCGCCATGAATAACCAACATGATGGGAAAGGAATGGACCTAGTCCCAGCCCATTACCATGATTTAGGAAAAGTGTTCAACGAAGAAGCTTCTACTCGTCTACCCAAACGATGATCATGGGATCATGCCATAGACTTAAAACCCGGTATTGAACCATATGCCGGAAAAGCATATCCCATCAATAACAAACAACGAGAAGCGCTTCACACGTTTATCTCCGAAAACAGCAAAAAAGGATACATTCGTCCATCAAACTCTCCATGGGCAGCTCCATTTTTCTTTGTAGGAAAGAAGGACAGCAAATTATGTCCCTGCCAAGATTACAGAAGATTAAACGAAAGAACTATCGCGAACAAATACCCCTTACCCCTGATCCCAGAACTCATTGATAAACTCAAAGATGCTACCATATTTACAAAACTCGATCTCAGATGGGGTTACAACAATGTACGCATCAAAGAAGGCGACGAACACAAAGCTGCGTTCATAGCCAACGGAAAATTATGGGAACCGACAGTAATGTTCTTCGGACTCCAAAACTCCCCAGCCACATTCCAATCTATGATGAACGCCCTCTTTGATGATCTAATCACCGCAGGACATGTCATCATCTATATGGACGATATCCTTATCTTTTCAAACAATCTATCAGAACATCGGAAATTAGTCCGCCAAGTCCTCCAACGTCTTATCAACGAAGACTTATTTCTAAAGCCTGAAAAATGTTTCTTCGAGAAAGAATCAATTGAATATCTTGGCATGATCATCTCCCATGATCAAGTTCACATGGACCCAGTGAAATTATCGGCAATTACCGATTGGCCTATCCCAAAAAAGGTTAAAGATGTCCAATCATTTTTAGGGTTTGGAAATTTCTATTGACGCTTCATCAAAGACTTCGCCAAATTAACCAAACCACTCACGGAATTAACACGTAAAGATCAATCATGGGAATGGACAGAACCCCACCAAATAGCCTTCGATCAATTGAAAGCAGCGTTCACGACCACCCCAGTTCTGTTAATACCTGATTTTGATGCTCCCTTTAAACTCGAAACCGACGCCTCAGACTTCGATTATGGAGCCATATTATCCCAACAAGGATCAGATTCCCACTGGCACCCTGTTGCATATTTGTCCAAACAAATGACTCCACCAGAACGCAATTACATCATTTACGATAAAGAACTCCTTGCCATCATTCGTGCCTTAGAAACATGGTGCCACTATCTCGAAGGAAGCCCACATCCCATTGAAATCTGGTCTGATCACAAAAATCTCGAATATTTTTCCACAGCCAAACAACTTAATTGACGACAAGCACGCTGGAGTCTATTCCTTTCTCGGTTCAACTTCTCGATTTCCCACTGTCCAGGCACCCTCAATAAAGCCGATTGTCTGACCAGGAGGCCAGACCATGAGGAGGGGGTAATTTCGGATAATTCCAACATAACGGTGTTAAATCCAAAAGTATTCCGAATAAATGCTACAGGAAGACACCTGACACCCACACGATCAAAAGATATCAGACAACAGATTATCGAACAACTGAAAACTGACACACTTTCCCAAGAAACTTTCCAGAAAATCAATAACCTTGGACCTCGGAAATTAATACAAGGCATCCAAGAATGGAACTACGAAGACGAACTCCTTCTCTTCTGTGGAAAAATCTATATCCCAGATAACAAAGAACTTCGAAAAGAAGTTGTACGTATTCATCATGATTCGGCTCCAGCCGGACACCCAGGAAGATGGAAAATGTATGAACTCATTCAAAGAGACTATTGGTGGCCAGGAATGTCTCTATTCATCAAAGCATACGTAGAAGGATGCGCCACGTGTCAATCCACCAAGAATAACACTCATCCCACCAAAGCTCCACTCATTCCTACTGAAACCCCCCAAGAACCTTGGCAACACGTCACTACTGATTTCATAACCGACCTTCCAGAAATAAACGGATATGACTCAATTAACGTCATTGTCGATAAATTCTCGAAAGCCATCATCATTACCCCATGCAAAAAGACCATTAATGCTTCAGAAACGGCGCAACTATTCTTAGATCACGCATGGAAACGTTTCGGTCTTCCAGACAAAATTATCTCTGATCGGGGACCCCAATTCGCTTCCAAAGTCACCCAAGAAATCTGGAAAGCATTAGGGATTACATCAGCAATGTCCACTGCCTATCACCCACAAACCGATGGAGAAACGGAATGGGTAAACCAAGAAATTGAACAATATCTCCGAGCCATAGGGAATCAATCACCAACCAATTGGCTCGACTTACTCCCTTTCGCTGAATTCTCCCACAACAATCGTGTTCATTCTACCACTAGAAAATCACCATTTGAAATCCTTATGGGATACAAACCCAGATTTACCATCAAACCAATCACCACTCATGCCCCAGAAGCGCAAAACCAACTTCAACACATACAAAACATAAGAGATGAAGTAATAGCAAGTCAAAAACTTACCAACCGTATCACAAAAGACTCTCACGACAAACACGGAACTATATTCATTACATATAAAGAAGGTGACCAAGTTTGGTTAGATGGAAAAAACCTCAAACTCCAATACCCAAAAATGAAACTAGCCCCAAAATGGTTTGGACCATTTCCCATCAAAGAAGTCCTTGGACCGGTCAATTATCGGCTCAAACTACCGCCGAAATGGAAGATCCATCCGGTGTTTCATGTTACACTTCTCACACCATTCAAGGAAACACCTGAACATGGCCCCAACTACATGAAACCACCCCCGGACATAATCAAAGGCGAAACAGAATTTGAAGTGGAAACCATCCTTGGCTCCAGGGTACAGAACAATGGAAGACTCCAATATCACGTCAAATGGAAGGGATATCCTGAATCGGACAACACATGGGAACCACAGGGAAATCTGAGGAATGCACAACAGGAAATAGACGACTTCCACAAACGAAAGCCAAGCGCACCTAGACCACTGTGCAGCCTGGGAATAGATCTCTTCACGTTCAGAAATCACCTGACTACTCCCCTCACCCATACTTAAAGAAGTCGCCTTGCATTCAACAAGACCCATCATCCACAATGCACTCTCTTCCCCCATCCTCAGTACCATCCTCCCCCCTCTCATCCTTCTCCCTCCTCGCCTCCCCCCATTTCTGCCCCTCCCCCCTCC